>QANZ01029548.1:0-12527 GCA_003254925.1 Chamaecrista fasciculata | reverse complement strand
GGAATTCTTGGACCTGGGCGTTTAAAGTTTTTTTTTTAATTTTAATGTCTTCCGCTGCCTTAGGCGCCCTTGAATTCCCAACAATCACAACTACCCAAAATCCGTGAGTTATCGTTTGTAATCGGAAACGACTTAACCTCAGTACCTCCGTGTCAGAGATCCGATTGTCCTATGATATCTTGGTCATGGACTAGGCACAGGTACGTCATCCATAATCCAAACCTCAACTTTCTCGATTCCTTGAGTAAGTCCCAAATCCCAGCGTGGCCACGCATTTTCCTGGACAGACTCATCGAGGGCGCCAGTTAGATATCTCTCATCTTAATGAGGGACAAAATCCCATTTTGGCCAATCCACATTCCACAGCAATGCAATCAACCAGTCCCGTACTTAGTCCGTATAACTACCCTATTACGAGCAGCGTTAGACTAAGCCAAAGACTGACAACTGCAACGCCGGAATAGTCATTGACCTCAGGTCAAAGGCATCGCTGCAGGCGTACTAGGAGAGACAAGCTGATGACTAAACCCATGCAGGACTCTCCGGGTCAGTCCAGCAATTCGTAACCACCTTACGTAATTGCACCATGACTCTCGTCCCAGCATCTAGTGCGTGCATCTCATGCACCGAGGTCATGCTGGTCTTAGTTCATTTTTGCTCCCACAAAAATAATCGACCAGGGACAAGTTTAGATTAATTATCTCATAATTAATCATGGACGTTATCATAGTAAACATGCAAATAATATGACAACACAATAATTTATCTTCCATAAATTAATAATATGTTCACAACATATTTATCATAAAATGATTGGCCCTAGGGCACAATCTCCAACACCCCGTACTCAGCCCGTATAACTACCCTGTTACGGGCAGCATTAGACTAAGCCAAAGACTGACAACTGCAACGCCGGAATAGTCATTGACCTCAGGTCAAAGGCATCGCTACAGGCGTACTAGGAGAGACTAGCTGATGACTAAACCCATGCAGGACTCTCCGGGTCAGTCCAGCAATTCGTAACCACCTTACGTAATTGCACCATGACTCTCGTCCCAGCATCTAGTGCGTGCATCTCATGCACCGAGGTCATGCTGGTCTTAGTTCATTTTTGCTCCCACAAAAATAATCGACCAGGGACAAGTTTAGATTAATTATCTCATAATTAATCATGGATGTTATCATAGTAAACATGCAAATAATATGACAACTCATTAATTTATCTTCCATAAATTAATAATATGTTCACAACATATTTATCATAAAAATGATTGGCCCTAGGGCACAATCTCCAACAAGCTCCTCCACAAGCACAAGGACCACGAAGGTCTGATAGAACACGTTTTCAGCCAGAGAGATACTATGGGTTTCTAGTGACTGAAAACAAGGATGTGTTGCTCACGGAGCGTGGTGAACCCACCACCTTTCAAGAGGCCATCGTAGATCCCAACTCAGAAAAGTGGGTTGAAGCCATGAAGGCTGAAATGCAATCCATGTACGACAACCAAGTTTGGACCTTGGTCACTCCACCTGAAGGGGTAAAACCCGTAGGGTGCAAGTGGGTTTTCAAAGAGAAAACAGACATGGATGGCAACGTAAGCGTCTTCAAGGCAAGGTTAGTTGCGAAGGGATTTACGCAACGTCATGGTATAGACTATGACGAAACGTTTTTGCCCGTTGCAATGGCCAAATCCATTAGGATCCTCCTTGCCATAGCTGCATATTACGACTATGAGATATGGCAGATGGACGTCAAAACAGCATTCCTTAACGGAAGGCTGCCCGAGGATGTGTATATGATACAACCCGAGGGGTTTGAATGTCCTGAGGCACCAGACAAGGTGTGCAAGCTTCAGAGATCCATTTATGGATTGAAGCAAGCATCCAGGAGTTGGAATCACCGTTTTCATGAGGTAGTCAAAGAGTTTGGCTTCCTACAAAACCCTGACAAACCTTGTGTTTACAAGAAGGTTAGTGGGAGCACGATTGTGTTCTTGGTACTGTATGTCGATGACATACTAGTCAATGGAAACGATGTCTCAACATTAGAGATTGTAAAATCCTGGTTGGGAAAATCCTTTTCAATGAAGGCCCTAGGAGAAGCCGCCTATATTCTAGGAATCAAGATCTATAGAGATAGATCTCGTAGGCTTCTTGGGTTGAGTCAAAGCACGTACTTGGATAAGGTACTGAAGAGGTTCAGTATGCAAGATTCCAAGAAGGGATTCATTCCAATGAATCATGGGCTGACCCTAAGCAAGAAACAATGTCCGAAGACACTTGTTGAGCGAGGTCGCATGAGTGGGATCCCCTATGCCTCGGCCATAGGATCCATCATGTATGCCATGCTATGTACTCGACCCGATGTGTCGTTTGCCCTGAGTATGACAAGCCGATTCCAACAAGACCCTGGTGAGGATCATTGGATCGCTGTCAAAAATATCCTTAAGTACTTAAGAAGGACTAAGGATGAGTTCTTGGGTTTACGGTGGAACTGATGAAGAGCTATGTGTAAGGGGTTACACAGACGCTAGTTTCCAAACCGACCAAGATGACTTCAAATCGCAGTCAGGATATGTGTTTCTCCTGAACGGTGGCAGCGTGAGTTGGAAGAGTTCCAAGCAGAGCACGATTACCGATTCTACAACGGAGTCTGAGTATATTGCAGCATCGGATGCGGCAAAGGAGGCTGTGTGGATTAGAAAGTTCATCTCCGAGCTTGGTGTGGTTCCGACCATATCTGATCCCATTACCCTGTATTGCGACAATAGTGGAGCTATTGCGCAAGCCAAGGAGCCACAGTCCCACCAGAGGACCAAACATATACTCAGACGTTTTCACCTCGTCAGGGAGATGATTGACAGAGGTGATGTGAAGATTTGCAAAGTAGCAGGCGAGGATAATGTTGCTGATCCTCTGACAAAGCCGCTTGCAAGGGTCATACATGAGAGACATGTATCGTCAATGGGGATAAGACGCATTGATCAGTGTATCTAGGAGTAGGAACAGCTAGAGTGATGATTGTACCATAGTGCAAGTGGGAGTCTGTTAGGAATTGTGCCCTAGGGCCAATCCTCTTTTATATATGTTATGAACATATGGATTAATTTATAGAGATAAATTAATGGTTTTCACATTATTAGCATGTTTACTGTGATTACGTCCATGATTAATTATAAGATAATTAAACTAAATCTGTCCCTGATCGATTGTTTTCGTCGGAGCGAAAATGAACTAAGATCAGCATGACCTCAGTGCATAGGGATGCACGCACTAGATGCTAGAATGAGAGTCATGGTGCAATTACGTAAGGGGTTACGAGTTGCTGGACTGACCCGGAGAGTCCTGCATGGGTTTAGTCATCAGCTTGCCTCTCTTGTACACCTGTCACGACGCCTTAGACCTGAGGTCATCGTTATTCCGGCGTTGCAGTTGTCAGATTTGGCTTAGTCTAACGTTGCCCATAGCAGGGTAGCCATAAGGGCTAAGTACGGGTTTGGTTGATTGCCGTGTTGAGGAATGTGGACTGACCAAAATTGGGATTTTGTTCCCCATTAATTTGGGAGATATTTTACTGGCGCCCTCGATGAGTCTGTCCAGGAAATGCGTGGCCACGCTAGAGATTGGGACTCACTCAAGGAGATCGAGAAAGTAAAGGTTTGGATCATGGATGACTTTCCTGTGCCTGATCCAAAACCAAGATATCGCAGAACAATAGGGTCGGTGCCTAGGAGGTACGAAGGTTAAAATCGGTTCTGGTAACGATCGATCAACTCACGTGTTTTGGGTAGTCGCGATGGCTTGCTAGAGTCCGCTCACGACTTGTAGGACATAGGGAAATGTCCGTGGCCTAATTTAAGACACAGAGGAAATGTCTGGGACATTATGTCTTGTCTTAAATTTTCTACAGTTTAAATAATTGTTAAATGATTAATAGAGATTAATTATTTACAATTTAAATATTAGGAATAATAAATCAAATAATTCCTAAAAGTTAGGAGATTATTGATTTATAAAATTCCCTAATATTATGCTAGAGGGTGGCGCCTCATTTTAGGATGATTTAATTAATAAAAATGTTTTATTAATTTAAGTCATGGATTTGAATTTGAATTTGAGATTCAAGATTTGAATTAAGATATTGGGGTAATATTTTAATTCAATAAAGAATTTATATTCAGAATTCAAATTTTGAATTAAAGATATTATTGTAATATTTTAATTCAAAAACATTGGGATAAAATAAGTTGGTTATGACTTCCTAATTTTAGGAGTTATTTTTGATTTATAAAATTCCCAATAAATAAGGGAACTAGGCGCCTAATCTCATGTGGGTCCCATTGGAAGATTTGATCTTCAATTTGATTCTATGAAATAGGGATTTGAATTTGAATTAAAATATTATGGTAATATTTTAATTAGATATTCAGGTCTTAAAGATATGATATTATTGTAATATCATGATTTTATATTTATAAAATTACCATAATTTTGGTAATTTTATAGATCAAAGTCGCCTAGCTCAAAAACAAGTCATGCACTTTTGTGAAAAACCCTAGCTCAAAAACAAGTCATGCACTTTTATAGATCAAAGTCGAATTTCATCCTTGTTGAGAGAGAAATTTCGCCACCCACCTTCCTAGAGAGAGAAGTCGATTTTCTCCTAAGTGTTAGAGAGAGAAATCGAAAGTTGTGGGTTCTAGGGTTCTTGAGAGAAGAAGAACAAAAGGGGTTTTGTTGCTGTCTTCTACTCTATATTGCGCCACCTAGCCTGGAATTCAGAGAAGGAGTTCCTGAATTCATCAACTGTAGATTCAATCTCGTGTTTCTTTGGAGAAAGAAGCAAGGAGGCTAGCACCTCGTGTTCGGGAAACTGTTCGTGTGGATCACCGGTGGAGGAAGGACGTGCAAACGGACTTCTAGACTCGCCAAGTATCACCAATCCGATTGAAAGCTTGAGGTATAACACTTTTCATATCTGGTTTTAAATTCAGCTAGCGGATCTCAGGGTGGGTTTCTCCTGGGGAGCGCAAGTTTTTTTTTTTATTTTTTGTTCTTCTGCTGCGTGTTTTCCCCGGGAATTCCCAACAAGGACGGTTGTTGAAAAGTGTTTATGCTTGTATATGGGTTGGTTTAGTACCTTGGAGGAAATTCGGGGGCCGAATTTCTAAAGGAGGGGAGATTGTGAGATCCCGGAATTTTCAAATTTAGTTTTGGGTGTTCAAGAATAGAATTAGTGATTTTTTTGAATTTTGATAGATCTTTATGCTAGTTTTAGACCAGTATTAGAAGTTATTGGGTTATAAATTTTAAAAATTAGCGGACTCAAAAATTTAGAATTTTGATTGTCATTTTTGAAATCCCCATATTTTATATGGCTTGTGGTAAAAATTTGAGAGCAAATTGAGTTTAAAATTTTATCTGACTTTTATTTTGGTACTGCGATAGAACACTTTTGGGTAAGAACTGAATGGTGTTGGAGGTGAAGTTTTCAAAAATAAAATTCATATTTGGAATCTACTTCCTGAAACGGATCTAACGATAAAACTTTTGTAAAAAAATTCGACATTGAAAAATACGCGTTTTCAGGGACTGAGATGCAAGAAATTGTGACTTTTAACAATATTCCCTCAAGAAAAATCTGATTTTCCTCCTTCATTTATAGCAAAAGAGCAAATTTGCAAACCCATTTTTATTTTGTTCTTGTATCTCTTCCTTTCTTCATTTTCCTCCCTCCAACCACCATCCCTCCTTGTCGCCGGCCACCTCCCTCACCGCCGCCGCCGTCCAGCAGCCCACCAGCGTCCATAGCAGTGGTGACAGCAACCACAGCCATTCCTCTTCCATAGGTGACGTTTTTTCCCTTTTTTTCTTCCATTTTCGTTTTTAAGCTATCTCCCCTTTGGTGTTGCCAACTTTCTCTCTTTTCATGTGGATTCTTGAAACATTTTGGTGTCATTTTCATCTCTGAACTTCTAGGTTGCTAGTTGGAAGCATTTTATTCTCTTGAGATAGCATTTCCACTCCCTTTCCTTCACTCTTTGGGTCTATACGAAAATGTTTCTAAAAATCATTTTGTTTCTTGAATTTTTGGTTGGGATGGATCCTTTGATGATAGTATATCATGTTGGGTACCCTTAGAGGCAATTAAAACTCCATAACATTGAGTGTTGGGACTGTTTTTATCTTAGGGTTTAAAAGTGACGAAAATTTGGGTGTTAGACCAAATCGCTTTGTTTTCATGAAATTAATGATTGGATGAGTTCAATGGATGATAAAAATGAATTCTAATGCATCAATTTGAATTTAGAAAAGGTATTTTAAAGTTTAATTATCATGCACAACACTTTAAAGTTGCATTTTGGTCCCTATGGGTGATTTTGATAGTGTTAATGAACTAAATGGAATCCTTTGAGATTAGGGAGAGTTTTGAAATAATAATCTTGAATTTAAAATGTGTTAATTATATATGCAAATCAAGTTTGAATGAGAGAAATTACCAAGTTTGTGGTGTTGGTCAATTTTATTGGATTTGAAACTTGCTAGTGAATTATTTTTTAGAGCTTGTGGATTTTACATCATTGTTAAAGCTACCAAATTGATACCCAAGCCTCGTGTTGAACCCTTGGCTAGGATGCTAGGATTTTAGGCTGGTGTAGGAAAGGGTAGGATAAGTGCTTGGTAAGTGGGTCCATATGTGATTTGTTAGCTAATTTGCTAAAGGGTGAATTTGTGGTAGTTTAGAACCTTGGGTCATTGGAATTGTTTCTTGAATATGGTGTTGGTCATGTTATCAAGAGTATGTTAATGTTTTCAGATGTCTTGCGCTAATAGACGGTAGGAACGAAAGAAGATATGGAATCTACTTTATCGGCTAAGGTGAGTGGCTTTTTCCTCTTTGCCCCGTGTGAGGGTTTGATTGATGATGATGTTCGTTTATTCTGTGATCTAACTCTTTCATCGATAGTTTGTTATAATTTGGGAGTCCCGAGCACTTTTGAATGTAAGTCTTTGCAATTTAAATATTTCGTTGATGGAGGTGAGTGATGGACTTGGAATTAAGGTACTTTGATATAGTTATTATTTCCTTGTGGATGAGTGATTGTGTATGGTATATTATCCGACTACGGGATGAGTTGAATATGTGTGATTCTCCCCAATGATGGGTTGAGGTTGACAAATGTTCAAATTGGTGGAAATTCCCTGATGGTGGAATCTTGAGTTTGCATTACTAGTTATCTGAATCATTTATTGTTGATGAAAGAGATGGTGTTTTTGATTATTTGAATTTCTACAAGTTGGCCTTGACAAGTGTTTGGATGAACTTAGTGTCATCTGTACATTTTTGTAACTCGATTAATATTCTTTACAAGGTTATCAATATTGTTGACCTTCTAATAGACCTTGTGATATTCCTTTATGTGTGTTTTCTTTTTGTCAATTTTTATTGATTTCTATAAGTGATGGGAAATATGGAATTCTATTTGTATAGCTTATTTGATCATGTAAAAGTAGATATATGATGGTGGTAGTGTTTAATTTCTCTTCTAATGTTCGTGCTTGTACTTCCATTTGTATTCGTGTTTGCGTTGTAATTGTACTTGTGATTGCATTTGTATTTGTATTTTATATTTGTGTTTGTATTTATATTTGTACTTGTGCTTGTACTTGTGATGTGCTTGAGCTCTTGTGTTTGTATTTGTGTTTGTGTTTGTTTGTGTTTGTAATTTGGACGGTGATCGTGATCGTGATTGTTTTGGTGTTTGTATGAGTGGAAAAGGATGTTAGAAACCCCTGGGGACGGTGATACGTAACGCCCAGGTAGATATGAAAAACGAAATGGATATGAGAACCCATTGGGGACGGCGATACGTAACGCCCAAGTGGGAAAGATAATGGATATGGAAATGAGAACTCCCTGGGGACGGCGATACGTATCGCCCAGTGGATAAGGAAATAGAAATGAAGATGATTATGTAAATAAGAAACCCCCTGGGGACGGCGGTACGTAACGCCTAGGTGGGAAGTGGAATTAGTAAGACGAATGCTGGAGACGGCGATACATAACGCCCAGCCAAGTTTTGATGTTGATGTGTTTATTTTAAGGAAACTTAACTTAGTTGTGAATTGATAATTGCGTGCTGTTGAATATTGGGGTCATCGATATTGGATATGTTCATTATCTCGAACGGTTGAGACGATATCATTGAATTGTAATATCATTGTTGTTTACTTTACAAGAAAGTGTTAAAGATGTGAGTGTTGATGGATTCTTGCGTTTGTGTGTTGTGTATGTGTTTGCTCTCATAGTACCGGTTGTGATAATGATCAAAGATCTTTACTTTAGTCCCATTGATTGTGTGGTTCTCACGGGTTGTGACAATGTTGTGTGTGCTTCCTATTGTTGGAAATAGAGTTGAGATATTGATGGTGTGATAAACTTGTGATTATATGGTGAATTGATTGCTAAATATGGGATTATATTGGAATTTTGAGAGAGCTGATGATTTTGTGATGCTAAATTCTGTTCTATTAACGCTAAGCGAAATTGTGAGTTCAGGACCTTCGATTGTCTGAATGGCATTGGTTGAATTATTTTTGCGTTATATATTCGCTATCCTACAGGTAGATTCCATCGAGGTAATCATCATTTGGTTGTACATGACCTTATATAAACTTGTTTTTGAAATAAGGTGAGGGTTTCATTCCAAATCGGGAATTTCATATGACTTTTCCTGTTTACTAGATCACTTTTGTTTAAAATAACTTATCCAAGCTTAATGGCTATTATTTCGACAAGTATGATTGGAAAGAGATCTATATTCCTAATATCATGATATTTTACTTAGTTTCTAAGTCACTAATGAGTTCTTCTTTCACTCAAGGATCCTAAAAAGCTTAATTGCAAAGTCTTTATGAATTATACTTCCTAGAAAGATTTAAATATTTTACCTGATCAAACGTTTTGATTATTGAAAGGAGTTTTGAAAGTCGAGTTACGAAATTCCAAACTTTACTTTAACAAAACTTGAAAACTAATTTTATCATCTTTATTAAACTCTTTATTACAAGTTTATTTTCTTGAACGAATCTTCAAAGTATGTTTTTATTAAAATTTCTTTGGGCCATAAGGTTCCTTAAAATCATACTTGTTCTTGCATTTTAAATTCTTTTAAAGGTTTAATAGCTATCTCTAGTCAAATTGTTCAAGTCTTGTTATTTGATTTATGTATTAACCGCTACATATGTTGGATTACTTGGCTAAATGGGTGTTAATGTAAATTATTTGTTGACGAAGAATGTTAACCATATTGGTGACCCCCTCCCTATGTGGTGATGTCCTACACCACGACTGAAAAGGGTTAGCCACTCACTGAGTTTTTGACTCACCCCGCGTTAATTATTTTTTTTAGGTACAGGTTCAGATCACGCCGTTATTTCAGCTCTAGGAGGAAGTCAACCAAGATCCCACATCATTACTCGTGTGGTTACTTCATTCTTTATTAAATTGTGTTAAGTTCTAGTCTGTCAGTTCCACTAGTACTTAGGGAGAAGATTTAGGGTTATGTATATTATTATTTGGCGCAATTCGTTTACGTAAAAGATTGATTAAATGTGTATTTGTTGGCTGTTTGAAATGGTACTTATATTAATTTGGCGTCTGAGTTGACAGTTACATGTGGGCACTGAGATTATTATGTCCATGTACTTTGGAATATATATATACATCATGACATATCAGGATTATGTTAGGCATGTTTTTATGGATTGCCTGTGAGTAGGTTTACGGCATGGGGTAGGTCCATGTCCGTGCCGGTCACGTGCCTCCAGAGTGGGGGTCGTGACAGCTCTCGACTTGTAGGTCATGGAGATGACTTACTGCTAACTTCACGTGGGGCCTGCTGGGTCCCAAGATATTCCCAAGTCATGCGCCTCCCCTATTCCAATATTTGTTGGAATTTAATAAATTAAAATAACAATCCTAACTTTTAGGAAGTTATAACTAACTTGTTATTTTCCAACAATTTTGAATTAAAGTATTACCCTAATATCTTTAACTCAATCTTTTTGAATCTTGAATTCTAATTCATTATTGAATTAAAATATTACACTAATATCTTTAATTCAATTCAACCTAGAATTCGAATTCCCCCTATAAATATTGAATTAAAATATTACCTTAATATTTTTAATTCAATCATTTGAAATCTAGATCAAATCTATGAAATCAAATTCAAGCCATGATTTTAATTAACAAAACATTTTTATTAATTAAAATACTTTATAAATGAGGCGCCAACCCCCTCCCTATTTTCCTAATATTAGTGAATTTAATAAATCAATAATTTCCTAACTCTTAGGAACCTTATCCAATTTATAATTCCCTAATATTATAAATAGGAATATAATTTTAAATAGACTAATTATCTATTTAACAATTAATATATATATATATTTAAATTTGTCTCACAAATTCAAATATCATATATTGTAGATATTTATTTAAGACAAGACTTCAAGTCCCAATACAATCAATTATGTCTTAAACGGTGTCACCAATGTGACCCACGAATTAACCCTAATTCGTGTCCCAACTTGGCATCTGGTTCCTGCTCGTGTGTGACCCAGCAGGCCCCACGTGAAGTTGGCAGCAAGTGATGGAGATTGTGCCCTAGGGCCAATCATTTTATAAATATGTTTTGAACATATTGATTAAATTATAGAGATAAATTAATGGTTATCATATTATTAGCATGTTTACTATGATAACAGTTCGTGATTAATTATGGGATAATTAATATAAACTGTCCCTGGTCGCTCATTCAAGTGGGAACTTGAAATGAACCAAGACTGGCATGACCTCGGTGCATAGAGATGCATGCACTAGATGCTAGAACGAGTGTCGTGGTGCAATTATGTAAAGGGTTACAAATTGCTGGACCGACATGGAGAGTCCTGCATGGGTTTTAGTCATTAGCTAGTCTCTCCTGTACACCTGTCAAGATGCCCTTAGATCTGAGGTCTTCATCATTCCGGCGTTGTAGTTGTCAAACTTTGGCCTAGTCTAACGTTACCCGTAGCAGGGTAGCCATAAGGGCTAGGTACGGGTTTGGTTGATTGCCGTGCTAAGGAATGTGGTTGACCAAGATGGAATTTTGTCCCTCATAAAATATGAGAGATGTTTGATGTCACGACCCCCTCTTTGGAGACACGTGACCGGCATGGACATGGGCCTACTATTGGGAATCCTAGGCGCCTAAGGCAGCGGAAGCAAAAATAATAATTAAATAAAAACGCCTAGGTCCTATGATTCCCGAACGGATCCGCTAGTAGAATTTAAAACTTTTGGTTAGTGTTATACCTCAGAGTTTCAAACTGATAGTTGTACGGGGCGAGTTCCACGGATCCACTCCCAGAGTTCTCCCTCTGCCAGTAATCCACACGAACAGTTTCTTTGACCACCGAGGTGCTAGCCTCCAAATTCTTTTCTCAAAAGAATTTCCGGGACCAATCTACAGACCTCTGAATTTTCAAGAACTCCTTCTTGATAATTCAGACTTGGAGGTGGCGCTAGAAGAATCCCCCCACAAGAACTCCTTCTTGCCTATTCTTCTCTCAAAACCCTAATTTTAAGAGTAAAGTCGAAAATCCCTAACTCTTAGAGAAAGTCGACTTTCTCTATGTGTGTGTGCAAAGGATTATTTTCTCTCTCTAACTCTGAGGAGGAAAATCAAACTAGGGTTTGTATGCTTAGCATATGGGGCAAGTCGACTTGCCCCCTATATATAGGGAAAATATTTGGTGATTTAATAATTCCTAAAATAAAGATATTCTGATAATATAAAGCCCAAAATTTTAGAGATAAAGCCCAAAATTGTTTAAATCTTTCTAAAATAGTCCCGAAAACTCAAAATTTTAGAGATAAAGTTTCTTGACAATTTATATATCGTTAGCTTCATTGCAGAGAGTAGATTCCAAATATAAAATTTGTTTTTGAAAATTTTATCTCTAACATGACTCAGTTCTTTCTTAAATATGTCTTTTGTCGAGTCCAAATAAAAACCCAGATGAAATTTTGAACTCCGTTTGCTCCCAATTTTTTACCACAAGCTAAATAAAATATGGGGATTACAAATATGACAATTAAAATTCTAAATTTCCGTGTTCACTAATTCTAAAATTTCTAACCCAAAACTCCTAATACTGGTTTAAAATTAGTTTAAAATTAGTTTAAAATTCTATCCAAAATTCAAAAAAATCACTAATTCCATTCTTGAACACCCAAAACTAAATTTTAAAACTCGGGATCTCACAATCTCCCCCCCTTAAGAAATTCGGCCCCCGAATTTCTCTAAGGTGCCAATCTTGACCAAAAAGACACTACAACCTCTCCCTAGGCTCTAATTCTTTAGGTTAAATCTCTTCCATCAGGCCCAGCAATAACTTCCTCATGATCGAGTCCTGGTACACTAGATTCGTTCCCCCTCTAATTATGGGCAAAGATGACTCACATGCAACATCAACGA
>QANZ01029541.1:0-28531 GCA_003254925.1 Chamaecrista fasciculata | reverse complement strand
CACCATGGCTCTCGAGAAGCATCTAGTGCATGTATCTCTATACACCGAGGTCATGCTGGTCTTAGTTCATTTACGTTCCCACGTGAATGATCGACCAGGGACAGTTTTAGATTAATTATCATATAATTAATCAAGGACGCTATCATAGTAAACACGCTAATAATATGATAACAACATAATTTATCTCTATAAATTAATCAAATATATGTTCAAACAATAACACATAAATAAAATGATTGGCCCTAGGGCACAATCTCCATCAGTCATAACCAACTTATTTTATCCCAAGGTTTTTGAATTAAAATATTACAATAATATCTTTAATTCAAATTTTGAATTCTGAATTTAAATTCTTTATTGAATTAAAATAATACCCCAATATCTTAATTCAAATCTAGAATCTCAAATTCAAATTCAAATTCATGACTTAAATTAATAAAACATTTTTATTAATTAAATCACCTTAATGTGAGGCGCCATCCTCAAGCAAAATATTAGGGAATTTTATAAATCAATAATCTCCTAACTTTTAGGAATTATTTAATTTATTATTTCCCAATATTTAAATTGTAAATAATTAATCTCTATTAATCATTTAACAATTATTTAAACTGCAGAAAATTTAAGACAAGACATAATGTCCCAGACATTTCCTCTGTGTCTTAAATTAGGCCACGGAGTGACCCACGAATTACCCTAATTCGTGCCCCTTAAAAGGTGTGTTCTAATCCTGCTCGTGTGTGACCCAGCAGGCCCCACGTGAAGTTGGCAGTAGGTCATCCCCATGTCCTACAAGTCGTGAGCGGACTCTAGCAAGCCATCGCGACTACCCAAAACACGTGAGTTGATCGATCGTTACCAGAACCGATTTTAACCTTCGTACCTCCTAGGCACCCACCCTATTGTTCTGCGATATCTTGGTCATGGATCAGGCACGGGAAAGTCATCCATGATCCAAACCTTTACTTTTTCGATCTCCTTGAGTAAGTCCCAATATCTAGCATGGCCATGCATTTTCTTGGACAGACTCATCGAGGGCGCCAGTAAGATATCTCCCAACTTAATGGGGAACAAAATCTCAATTTTGGTCAGTCCACATTCCTCAGCACGGCAATCAACCAGACCCGTACTTAGCCCTTATGGCTACCCTGCTACGGGTAACGTTAGACTAAGCCAAAGTCTGACAACTGCAACGCCGGAATAATGATGACCTCAGGTCTAAGGCGTCGTGACAGGCGTACAAGAGAGGCAAGCTGATGACTAAACCCATGCAGGACTCTCCGGGTCAGTCCAGCAACTCGTAACCCCTTACGTAGTTGCACCATGACTCTCATTCCAGCATCTAGTGCGTGCATCCCTATGCACTGAGGTCATGCTGATCTTAGTTCATTTTCGCTCCCACGAAAACAATTGATCAGGGACAGATTTAGATTAATTATCGTATAATTAATCACGGATGTAATCACAGTAAACATGCTAATAATGTGAAAACCATTAATTTATCTCTATAAATTAATCCATATGTTCATAACATACATCAAAAAGGATTGGCCCTAGGGCACAATTCCTATCACTTCCACCTTCTTCGTCGCTCACATCGTTCTTCCCTAAGATGAGTTGCAGTTGCAGAAAAGAGACTGAAGCAAGTTCTTGCTCGCGAAAGAAAGAAAGCAATCGTCACCAATCTCACCCATCTGAAGCAAGTTCTAGCTTAGGAAGAAAACTTTTTTGTAAATGTGGAAGCAATCTCCACTTGGCGCTGTGAGAAGCGAGCGAAGTGTGGTAGCAATCTCAAGTCAGATTCTAGGTGAATTTGGACTAGGGTCTATGTGGTGTAAAGATAAATGATTGAAATCGACATACACTCTAGAACACCACAACATGCGTTTCATACCGCATGTGCTTTAAGAACCGCAGAGGGAAGCATGTGATTCAATCCCTGCTTCAATGTTGTGTGAGTCCCTGAAAGGATGCGCCAGTCCTTTCAAGAAAGTACCCTTATGCACTTTGACTCTGTCATGAAGAGAGAAGGTAGTGCATGCTACTTTGATGTCTTTCTAAGAGGCTATGGCAAAATACGGCCCGATAGAAGTCTATCAGGAAAGCAACTATCTTTAATTGAATTGATAAAAGGGCGAAAGGAAAACTTTGTTGACATATACATGTGTGGTAGTATCCTGAGGTCGCCCCATTATGTGATCCCTTTGGAGGGATCTCATGGATGTGGATACCTATCACAATTGAGTGTGGCTAAAGTCCTAGTCTTGTCGTAGACTTAAAGGGATTGAACTAGTTGTGTATATAGACATGTCTAGGGAACCATGACACCTTTGTTTTTTGGATGAGACAAGTGGTCACATCATCACACCTTTTGAGTTGTAGCATCACTTATTGCTGGGCCTTAAAGGCTTCTAGAATAAGGCTCCCACATATCGTGCCAAGCGGTCACGACTGACACGGAGTATGAAAGAAAACGACAAGAGATTGAGAGATAGAAAATTCCTTTTGTGATAAGGAATGTCATGGCCTCCCACCATGTGCGAGTGGGAGTATGTTGGATTTTGTGGGCTAAATATCCGCCCGTGTGAGAGTTCAATTGAGTTATGGGTTAACTCATTGGAATGTCGGCTATTTTAATTAAGTCCCATATTGGATAGTTAGTAATTGGGAGCTTTCCCATTCTCCTATAAATATGAGTGATTCCCCAACATTCAAGTTGCTCAATTCTATGAGTTGGAAAGGGGGCTCTCATATTGAGAGAACCCACATAGTAATATTTCTCTCTCTTCGAGTTCTTCTTCCGCGATCAGTCGTGAAAACATGGCTCTACCTCTAGTAGGTACAGTCTCACCGTTTGGTGGAGTTCGTGATGAGGAGATCAACGTTTGGAGATCAATCTTGGTGGAACAGATCCACTAGCAAGATCTAGAATATTAACGATGGCGTCCAGGTTAGTAAGTTCCGCATTAAGTTTTTGATACTTTCCTGGATTTAAATTATAACTCGGGTTTCGGTTATTGGGGATTAGAAATTCTTCATTTGTATTTTAGATTAATAAATATACAAAATAGTCAATTATTGTATGTAGCAATCAAATATTATATTGATTTTTGTGAAACGAAAGAGTTCAAGGCATATATGAAAGAGGAAAGTGACTATATCTATATGATTAAAATCCTTGAACAAATGTGAAAGTTTAATATTTTTAAGCCTTGAACAAATATTATGACATGAGTTTTCTACATGATGTGATTGACTAAAAGAGTTCAACTCTTTTCGTATGCCTTGAACAAATAATGTGAAAGAAAGGAGTCCATGATGTGATTTTTAAAATATTATGACATGTTTAGAGATGACCTTAAGCTTAAAATCTATATATCTATATAATTATAAAATTTAGGGTAGAAAACAAAAATATGTATAATATTTTAAAAACTTTTTCTTGAGGTCATCTCTAAACATGTCATAATTTTATTGGGTGAAAATAGTTAGCATCTCATGCCTAAAAAAAAACTTTTGCATCATAGTTTAATCCTTCTTTTCAACCTTCCAATGCATTGTTGATTTTTTTTAACATGTTGTATATTTTAGGGTAAATTACAAATTAGATACTTGTGATATACTCAATTCTTATATTAGTGTTGTGTGATTTTTCCAGTTTCACTTAGGGACATGAGTTTATCGCCATTAAGCAATTAGGGTACTTGTGGTTTTATCCTGTAAAGTTTAACGGAGAATACTGACGTGGAACTCAAGTGACTTAGTAAAAAATTAAATTTTGGTCCACAAACTATCGGATAAGTTTCATTTTGGTCCTAAAACTATTTTTTGTTTTATTTTGATATTTAAATTTTCACATTTGTTTCGTTTTTTGTCCCAAAAATGTTATTTCATATGATTTATGCCGCTATTTCTCTCTAAATATATGAGTGATCACGTGTCAGGTTTTTTCGGACCCGAGTAGGGGTGTACACGGGCCGGGCCGGGTCACCGGGTCTGGCCGGGCCAAAAAAATATTTTTTTTATTCATTCTATANGCCAATTTATTTAAAAAAATTTTTTTTATTTAATCCATTTATAAATTGATGGTTGATTTTTATCTCTAATTTATGACTAAAAATTATGATAAAATTGCATTTTGGAGATTAAAGTGGAACAAATGTGAAAGTCTGAGAACAAAAATGAAACCAAAAGTAGTTTTTATGACCAAAATGAAACGTTCCCCATATTTTGAGGACCAAAAATGAGATTTTACCCTTAATGAAAACCGACGGCTAAGATGCAAAAGAAACCAACAACTAAAATGTAGTAAAAACTGACGGCTCAGATACATTGAAAATCGATGGCTAAAACTTAAAATTGTGTCACATCAGCATGTTCTATTAAAATTGACGGAATAAAATTATAGATACCATAACTAAGCTCAAGTGCTTAAGTGAAACTAAAAAAACTGCAGAACATCAAATATGTGCAGCTATAGATCATAGCTATTTGGATTTCTTAGGAACGTGTTACTTTTCTTGTACCTTGCAATCTGTTTTTCTTAATTCAAAAAAAAAAAAATTAACCTATATTTTATTATTATTAATCTGTGCATAGCACAATTCAAAATTTAACCTATATTTTAATATTTTATTATTATTATTATTATTATTATTATTATTATTATTAATTTGTTTTCCTTAATTCAAAAATATTTTATTATTAACTCAAAAGATATGAGACCAATTTTGCAACCTGACCTAAAGATATAGGACCAAAATTGAGACACGGGACCAAATCTGCAACCTAAACAAAAGATATGAGACCAAAAGTGCAATAAAAAAAGTTATGAGATCAAATTGAGACTTAAGCAATAGTTATGGGACCAAAAGTTCACTTTACCCTTTTTATTACATCTTTCTCAAATAATCCAAGAAAGACATTTTTTTAAAATAAGTTTAAACTAAAATTGGAAACAAACTAAGATAAAAATATTATTTTCGTCTCAAAAACTTATATCAATTTTTTATTTTATTTTTAATATTTTTAATTTTATCTCTAATATTTTTGATTAATTTCATTTATTATTATTATTTTAATAAAATATTAACAATAAATTTCATGTAATTAATAATATGTAATATAAAATTAAAAAAATAAATTTAAATTTTAACTTCGATTCAAAAATATAATAAAAGCTATTGATAATTATTGAAAAAAGTTAATTAAAAAAATAAAATTATCAAAGTATGAAATATTGAACATGAAGTTGGAGGGAAAATATTAAAAATAAAATTGAAAGTTAATATAGAATTTGGGAAGAAAACATACTTTTATGGCAAAGTAATGACCATTAAACATTAACGATTTAACGCAAACCATGTCATTATTTTTGTTAGGCAAAAGTATCTATTTAGTCCCCAAATTTTACACCTGCTGTCAATTTCGTCCCCAATCTTTCTTTGTTGTCAATTTCATTCCCAAACTTTACATATGCTGTCAATTTCGTCCCTAATATTTTTTTGCTTTCAATTTCGTCCCTAATCTTTCACATTTTGGTCAATTTTATCCTTTGCTCTTACTTTAGACAAATATTGACGACAAAATCTATGTGGCTAACGATATATAATGTAAAATTGATAGAAAAAGAAACTTAAATCCTAACTTAGATTAAAAAATAAGATGCAGTCTGTCGTTATTTATTAAAAGAAGTTAGTCAAAGGATAAAATTGACGAAAATGTGAAAGATCAGGGACGAAATTGATAGTTGATGTAATGTTTGGGGATGAAATTGACAGCAAAAAAAGATTGGGGATGAAATTGACAGTTGGTGTGAAGTTTGGAGAAGAAGATGACAGCAAAAAAAGTTTGGGGACGAAATTGACAGTTGGTGTAAAGTTTGGGGACGAAATCAGTACTTTTGCCTTTTTGTTATTTCTTTCCTTCTTTTTCCTTCGCGTTATCTATCTTTCCCACCATTTCTGTTTCCTTACTTTCCTTTCCTTCCATTTCCATTTCAATTCCATTCTCAATTCTCTTTCCTTATGATTTCCGTTGGCTTTTCAAATACCTGATTCCTTCTTCCTTATCCAATTCTTGCTGATCTGATTTCGAATACCCTTTATTTACTTTCCTGTTCTTGCGAGATTCTAGGGTTTCAGTTTCTGTTTCCGTCGATTATCTATCTATCTGGCTGGCACTTCTATTTTTGTTTTTTTTTTCCTGGGCTATCATGAATTTTGGAGACTGTGTATAGTGTTTTTGCTGTCTGTGGTTTTGTTTTGTCGGGTTTTGCAACAATGGCTGCTTTGCAGAGAGTGACACAGTCGAGCATGACCACTAGTGTAAGCAGCTATGGCACATGCAAAGGTGGTGCTGTTGCTATTGAGAAGGCGGTTCCTGAAAAATTTCCAGCTGGATTGAGGGTTCTTGTTGTGGATGATGACCTCACTACCTTGAGAATAATTGAACAAATGTCCCTGAAGTGTCATTACCGAGGTCAGTCATAGTTATATTTTGCTTTAATTAATACCCATTACAGTCTATCTGTTGAATTATGAGTCATTTCACAATGTTGTTGGTGAAACATTAATATTTGATACTTGCAAATTGGTAGCAACTACACTAAGCTAGGCAGTTTGGTGGGTCAATTTGAATTGTTTGCAAAGCTATTGTTCGGTTGTTCCACACTTTTTTTTTATTAATCTCATTTGAAAGAAATTCGTTTTGTTCATAAACTGTGCATAATTATGTATTCAACATGTTTTGAGGATTTAATCTCCTGGGAGCCATTTTGGATATGAACTTATATTGTTAATATTTGGCTATTTTTTCTTGTTTAAGGACAATCATACATGAGTGCTTCTTGTTTTAACCCTGTGGGTGGAGGCAAACTGACTTGTTTGCTTAGTAAAATTAGACATTGCTGTAACCACAAAAAAAAAAAAAAAATAGACATTGTAGTCATTTTGTGAGAGTAAACTGGTTTTTCTGAACTACTATATTTTTATTGTCTGATACACTGGAGTAATGCATAAATACTGTTTTCTTCACTTTTGTCTGTCTCACTAGATTTTGCTTCAACTTTTTATAATTGTTTTAAAGTAGATGGCCCCTCTTCCATTTCATGGATTTAATGTAAGCTATTAGGGATGTAAGACAAGTGAATCTTTACTATTATTATTATTGTTATTATTTATGCGTGCTTTCTTTATTGCAAACCTGAATCATTCACTATTTGATCAGTTTCATCCCTTGAAATTGGTTAAAGCACAAGAAAGAAGAAAGTTGTTGGCAAATTTTGGGGCTTTGTTTTTTCTTGTAATAATAGTCATTATGCCCCTAAGATTTTGCATACTTTGCATTCATTTTTAGTTTAAGCCCATTATAGCTCATACATGCTATTAGTTGAGTTCGAATAGCATATTGTTGTTTGAGTCTTGTTTTGCTTAATGAATATATATGGCTGGTCTCTCTTGTATCATTTTTGGTCCAGAATGTTGGAAGGTGAGCTTTTTTTTTTTTGTTAAAATGGTAATGGGGAAATTATCTTTGAACTGCTTGTGAACTGCTACTACTTCTGAACTGCTTTAATTTTTTTATAATGTTTTTCCCTTATCTATTTATTTATTTCCTTCTAGTTACCACATGTTCTGAGGCTACTGTTGCTTTGAATCTTCTAAGAGAGAGGAAAGGTTGTTTTGATGTGATACTGAGTGATGTTCATATGCCGGACATGGATGGCTATAAACTCCTAGAGCACGTGGGGCTGGAGATGGATCTTCCTGTTATTAGTAGGTGCTGCTGCTCTTGTATCTAGAATTAATTAAATGCACTTATATACTTAACATTGCAAATTGGTAATATTCTGCAGTGATGTCTGCTGATGGTAGAACAAGTGCTGTGATGAAGGGAATTAGACATGGGGCTTGCGATTATTTGATTAAGCCTGTTCGTGAG
This sequence comes from Chamaecrista fasciculata, assembly GCA_003254925.1. Taxonomy (NCBI): domain Eukaryota; kingdom Viridiplantae; phylum Streptophyta; class Magnoliopsida; order Fabales; family Fabaceae; genus Chamaecrista; species Chamaecrista fasciculata. The sequence goes on along the minus strand of QANZ01029541.1, from coordinate 20,590 downwards.
GAAGAATTGAGGAATATATGGCAGCATGTTGTTAGGAAAATGTGGAATGAAAATAAGGAACATGAAAATTCTGGAAGCTTGGAAGATAATGATCGGAATAAGCGTGGGAATGATGATGCTGAGTATGCCTCATCTGTAATTGATGCAGCAGAAGGATTAGGTAAATTACCAAAAAAGAGGAGCAGTTTAAAAGAAGATGAGGATGGTGACCTAGAGAGTGAAGATCCATCCACATCTAAGAAGCCACGTGTAGTATGGTCAGTGGAACTCCATCAACAGTTTGTCAGTGCAGTGAACCAACTTGGGCTTGACAGTATGAATCTTCAATTTTTTTCTTCTAATTTTATTGCTTTTTCTATATTCATCCACTAAGTTGACATCATTGTTGTCACTGAAATATGTATAAATCTTGTTCTATTTAGTATAAAGTTTTTTTTACTAGTGTTTCTTGCATTTCTTGTAGTCTGTACTATATCTTACAGTAATTTATTGCCTTCTATATCAGAGGCTGTACCAAAGAGAATTCTTGAATTGATGAATGTCCCTGGTTTGACAAGAGAAAATGTAGCAAGTCATCTGCAGGTTTGGATTAGTTTACTTTATGTGGTTGTCATAAGTGGAATTCCTTTTGATCTTTGGGTTTGATGTGATTTACCTTCGGCTGCTTATTTAGTGAATGAATTTTGTTTTGACTCAACTCATTGATAGTGTACTATTTAAAACAAGTCATTGCACTAGTGAAATCCTTGATTATATACTTGTTTATGATATTTTTTACATGTTAAGTGCTAACACAGTATGGATCTCATGGTATAACTGATGTGGCTTAAAGCCTGTCTATATAGCCAAAATTACCAAATTGCTTTATCATGTCTTGCAACTACATGACATTCTTTCAACTCAGATAATCCTTTTTAAGGTCGATGTGTTACCATTTAGCTAGAGCACAAGTATCTTGGTCTGTGGATAAGATGGTAAACCAAAAGTTTGGAAATGGAGATTAGGCTGTGAATTGGGTGAGAGTGGTGAACTTTGAGAAAGATAGATTCCAAGAGCAACATGGCCTGAAGTGATGTTGAAGATTACGGTTGAGGAACATTTATGTTACATTTCCAAACCCAATAAATTCTTTTTAATCAGATAGTTACATTGCCAAACCCAAATGCTTGGGACAAGATTATGTGTTTGTTTCTTTTTTTTTGGCCAGAAGATTAGTTGTTGTTATTGTAAGGCAGTAATGTATTCTTGCTAGTTGAAACCAAACTACTTATTTGCCGCTGAGGAAGCACTCTTATAGTCAACCGGTATGGATTGCTGATTTGGTGCAAAAGAATTAAAGGGAAAGAAAAATGATAAGTTGCAAGTTTTATTTTAAGAAATCATAGTTTAGTATTCTAAATTGTCAATTGTCTGCCAGTTTTAGGAAAATTCTGTTTCGGATTTTAAAGTTTAAGTATGGAGTTTGCTTACTATATGAAAATGAAAAAAATGTTGTGGATATCAACTTTGTTCATTAGTCCATCTTACATTTAATTACATGTGATTCTTCTAGCAGTATCCGAATAATTAGGATCTTGGGACAATGGCTTTCCATATATACTAATATTTTCTCTGCTTTACAGTTTTAGAAACGCTGAAACCTGATAATATTGTGGGTGGGAAGATTATTTTGCTTATGTTTGATGTATTTATGTTAATGGTTTATAAATTTGATACAAACTGTGGCTTTGTCTTGGGGTACATTATAAACAAGCTTGTATTTTGTGGTTTCAAAACTTTAGTTAATGCTGTTATTGTGAATTGCAATATTGATTGGCAGAAATTTAGGCTTTATTTAAAGAGAATAAGTGGAGTTGCACAGCAACAAAATGGGATGCCAAACACAGTCTCTGGATCTATGGAATCCAAGCTAGGGGGACTTGGCAGATTAGACATTCAAGCTTTAGCTGCTGCTGGCCAAGTTCCTCCTCAAACACTGGCTGCCCTTCATGCAGAACTCTTAGGTCGTCCAGCAACCAACTTGGTGCCTGCAGTTGATCAGACTGCTCTTCTGCAGGCATCTATACCTGGGCCCAAGCATTCTCCTGCAGATCATGCTGTGGCATATGGTCAGCCTCTAGTAAAATTTCCTTCCAACATTGCAAAGAATCTTCCTCAGTCCATCTTAACTGTAGATGATACATCTTCAGGATATGGACCATGGCCACCATCTGATTCAATTGGTTCAATGGGACCAAATAGTCCTCTTGGAAGGGTGAGTGTTCAGAATAATAACATGCTGATGGATATAATGCAGCATCAGCAAAGGCAGCAGTTCCAGCAAGCGCAACAGCATAAACTGCAGCAGCAGTTGCAGGTGCATGATCAAAGTCGTTCAATCATTGTTCAACCATCTTGCTTGGTAGTTCCCTCTCAATCTTCAAGCACTTTCCAAGCTAATAGTCCAGCTTCTGTCAATCAGAATTGCAGCATTGCTAGGAATGTCCTTATCGATTATAATCCCTTTGCACCACAGTCAAATTGTTCTTCATTAAGTATTGCTCAGCTTCCCGGTGGGGACCCCAAAGCTAGAGGTGTTCTTTGTGGGTATATGGCTCCTGGCTCCATTTCACCTGCAACATCAGCACATTCAGCAAGTGCTAATAATAGCAATATCCAGCAGCTTCATCACTCAACTTTAACAGTTGGTACTGTGAGACCTTTGCCAGTTCTTGCCTCAAATGTGTCTGATACACAAGTTCCTTATAGCAGTACTAAATCTGATGATGCAATTGATCAAGCACCTATTAGGAATCTTGGATTTGTAGGCCAAGGTACCAGCATTCCAAGTAGGTTTGCTGCTCATGAAATTGAATCATCTGTAAGTGACTTTAGTCAAGGAAAATTCTCTACAGACAGCAATGGTAACACGGTGAAAAAGGAGCCAAATATGGACTTTATGGATAATCCAAAATTGGGTGTCCCGTTAAGTTATCCATCTAGTGGTCCCATGAATATATTCACTAAATAGGTAATATACCAGGTTTCCTTTTTGATAGTGTTTTATACATTTGTGATTAACAACCTAATTATTTGGTCAACTAGTGAGTCATTTTAACCAAACCTTCACAGACTATTGCTCCCAAAAGCCAAAATAAAATGTAAGGAAATGATTATATTCATGCATGTCTATTGTGTTTTCTATTTGTTAAACCGTAATATTTAATATAGAACTACTAATGTTTTAAATTATGGAAGCAACAATGCGTTGGATGGTGGAAACATTTTGGAAGCACCACATCACGCATCCCCCCCTCCCCCCAGGGTCCNNCGCATCCCCCCCTCCCCCCAGGGTCCCCCGCCCCCTTTTTTATATGAATCCTTAACGTTCTTTTATTACTACATAGGTGATAGTTTGCAGAAGGGCTTATTTGGACTCCTTTTTTTGAAAGAAAAAGTCAACGTTTAATGAACTCATAAGATGTACATTTCTTTCTTTAGTTTCTGTATTTATGAGGACCTGGTAGCTTAGGAATCATTTGAGTCCATTTATTTAATTATCTCTGTTGCCTTATTGGTAGTCCTTTCTATGTATGTTCCTGTTGCATAGATAGAGGCTGTGCTTGCATCTTCTTTTTCCTACGCTTGAGATTATTGTTTTTATGTTTAACTTGGTTGTGCTCAGATATAATCTTTTACCTTAAATGAAATTTATGTTTATATATCTTATTGTTATATTGTTAGTGAATCTCTCTTTTTGGTGTTTATTTGCATCAGGTTGTATTGTGATGAGGAGAAGGCTTTTCCTCAAAGGTACAGATTTTTTCATCTTCAATTGTTTAGTGGAGATTCAGTTGAAGTCTATTATTTTTAGTTGGGACTTCTTGGTTCCTGCACTAGACTCAGGTGCATTCTGGAGCTTAATGATGACTGTATAAAGTTTTAGTATTATGAATGTTGGTTTGCTCTTCTTAGTAGCTGCACATGTATTTAGGAATTTTTATTACCTGTTAAGCAGTTTGTAGGGGAAATAAAATTCTTCGAGATTGTGGCAGCTTAAATTAAAGGCTTATTGCCTGCAATGTTATTTAGGGGTTTTATGCTTATTTGAGATGCCTAGATAATTATAGCTTTGTAAATCTTGTATGGGGTCTTACTTAACAGTCTAACACTAGTTCTACTCCTATCCCACATTCAATACTATATTATTAGTCAATATGTCTGCCTGTAGAAAAGTGATGAAGGGAGATTCAGTTGTGGCGATAAAATGTTTATCACATCCACTGGATTGTTGATATATTTGTTCTTGTTAAAAATTAATGGATGCTTAATTGCTTATTGTCAATCAAGCAGAGGCTTTGGCCATCATCGCCATTGGATGTTATAAGAGGGTATTTCAAAATGATTGCAATTGAGTAATATACAATACGGAAATACTAAGTGGATCAACTTTCTTGCTTTTGTAATGTTTTCCAATTATCTGATTAAATGAGAACTACATATATAAAGTTATTTTTTAGGCTAATTTGTATTAAGAGCCCTTAAGTTTTAAGTTAGAGACAAAAATATTCATGAGTTTTAAAATTTGACAAATAGACTTCTTGAGCTTTCAACTTTGCTCACTTGGGAGTTTTGAGTTTTAAATTTTGACAAACACATCTTCTAAGTTTTTAACTTTGTTGACTTAAAGACATGTAAAGAATCTCACTATTTTGATAGCTTAGAAGTCATAAGCGAACAATTTGAAAGTTCAAGAAATATCTGGTTACCAAGTTTTGAAATTCGAGTATCTTAATTCTTAAGTGAGCAAAGTTGAAATTTAAACTTTTATTGTTAAATTTTGAAACTCATGGTTGTTTTCTATCTTTGACTTAAAATTCAGGGGTCGTAATACATTTTAACTTATCTTTTTAGCTTATCTTTTATATAGTTTTGTTTTGTATTTCATTTTTCATTGACTCTTTTGGTAATTGATGAATAAATTTTATATAAATAAAATATTAATTTATTTCAAAATTTCTCTAGGTCTGAATCCAAATATGTGGATTAGACTATTCTAAGGGCCCGAAAAATTGATTTTAATATTCGCTGATAGGATCCAAATTGGAGAATCATAATACATTATCCATAATCATTCTTATGAGTTCAATATTATTATTATGGCTAAATTGCACTAATATTCCCTATACTCCCTAAGTTTTAAGTTAGGGGGTAGAAAGCATCCTTGAGTTTTAAAATTTGACAGAAAGACTTCTTGAGTTTTCAATTGTGCTTACTTAGAACCTTTGAGTTTTAAAATTTGATAAATAGACTCCTTGAATTTTCAACATTGCTCATTTAAGACTCCTAAATAGCCTCATTTTTTAAAAAAGTTTAAGAGTCTTAAGGGAATAAAGTTGAAACTCATGGGGTTTGTTTGTCGAGTTTTAAAATTCAGGGATTCTAAGTGAGCACAGTTGAAAACTCAAGGGATCTGTCTGTCGAGTTTTAAAACTCCAAGAACGGAAGTGACCACACCATGTGCAGTGTTTAGCTCGCCTTGCTGGTATTGCTTATCTGGACGCGTAATCCATTGTCCTTTTTAGAAGTAGCAGGCCGGACTATCGCACTGGCAGTCTGGCACTTTCCCCGAATTACCAAATACCAAACTTGAGGCCTCGTTTGACATTGCTATAATATTGTGCTTTAAATGGAGCTTGAAAATAGAGGTTATGAGAAAATGCTTTTGGAATAATAATTTGTTGTGTTTGGGTAATTTCTGTTACAAGTGATTTTATTAGTAATTTGTGTTTGGAAAATATGTCATAAAAGTAATTTTGAGATGTAATATTATTTTAAGAATAAACTAATAATTTAGTCCCGAAAGATCACAAAGATGACAATTTAATCCCTGAAATATTGAAATATACAGTTTAGTCTCTGAAAGATCAAAATAGTATATTAATTAGTCATTTTTATGGACTAAATAATATACCGTTTTAATTTTTCAAGGACTAGAAAGTAGACTGTTTTGATTCAAGGACTAAATGTGTATTTTAATTTTTCAGAGACCAAGTTATCAGTTTGATGATCTTTTAGGAACCAAATTATTAATTTACTCTTATTTTATTAATTATGTAATAACTATAGTAAGTAAAAAAAAAGTATATGAATTTTCTTATATTGTATTAGACTATAGAGGTATAAATAGAATGATAGATGTTTGTTTTTTTGCTTTAACTTTTGAGTGAATGATGTGTTTGGATTTATTTTTTAAAATGGTTTTAGGTAATAATTGTTGTAGAGAGGGGTAAGCATGGATTGGATTAGGTTGGGTTTGGACAAAATTTCAATCTAACCCGCACATCTATTTAAAAATATGTCTATTTTTTATAAGAAAAAAAATGATAATAAATTTGTGAGTAGTAAAAGAAAAGACTCACACATAAAAAAATAGTTAAAAAAATGTAAATGTTACATATATAAATATATATTAATTAAAATACACTCAATAATAGGGATGTGCAAAATCGGGTCAACCCGACTGTAAAAGTTAGGTTCGATCGATTCGAGTTTGGCATTCGGGTAATTTGATTCCTATTTTCAAAAGAAAGCCCGTCTAATATGGTTATCAGATTAACCTTCTCAAACCTGATTAAACTCAACTTGAACCGATTGAACAAAAAAGGAACAATTTTTAGTTGGTTTTGATGTATCTTTCAGGCTAAGCTTAAATTTTTCACTTCTCAAAGTTGTCACCATTATCACATCTACTATCTACCTACTACTCTATTAAACTTCAAAAAACTCAAATGTCTCTGATCTCTCTGGTCTCTCACCCTCATCTACTCACTACACTATTAAACTTTCAAAAACTCAAATATCTCTCTCTCTCACTCTTGTCTCTCTCACACACATCTCTTACAGAAAATCTTCAGATCTCAAAAACCACCATCTCTATCTCTCAAATCTCACAAACACAATCCCACCCTCACATTGCACAAGCACGCAAATTGTGAACTGAAGTTTGAAGCGTCAACACCGACCGCTAATGGAACTGTGAAAGACTGGATCTTGAAGGTTCATGGAACTATGAAAGACTAGATCTGAAAAGTTTATGATATGAATCTAGTTTTGTATTGTACATTTTGCTTCTTTTATAAAATTTCTTCTACATTTTGGCCAACCAAATAAGAAAAAAAGATGCAGGGAGAAATTCATTTGAGTTTAAATTTGATTGAACGATTTTTTTATTTAAATATAATAAATAAAAGACTAAACATGCAACTCAGTCCCTGAAAGATACACGTACTGGCAACTCAGTCCCTGAATGATGGAAATGTCACGTTTAGTCCCTGAATGATTCTGTCGTTTATACAATCCAGTCCTTCCGTATGTAAGGGTTATAAAGGCCAAACGGATAGCTGATCTGGCACGTTAAATATACATGTGGTCAGTTAAGTGCCCATATGGCTGACACGGAGGCATTGAGTTGGCGGCCAAGTAACATTAGGGTTCGATACTTAGATAAATTAAACATTACATAGCAGCCATGGCCAAACGACATAATTCTTCACTGATTTCGCATTGCGCTAGGGTTTCGTCAACGCTGAGTTGCGCTAGGGTTTCGTCAAGGCCGATTTCGCATTTGTTGGTCGTTCAAATCTGTCTTCATCCTCTTGAAAGTTTGATTTTGCGTCTGCTGGTGCGTTCAAGTATTCTTTCATCTTGGTAGTTGTTAAGATTCCATTTTGTTTGTCTTTTGTGAGTGGAATCTGTACATAGAAGTTGATTTTGCTTTTAGAAATGCTTAAGATTCGATTTTCTTTGTCATTTGTGAGTGGAATTTGTAGATTCCTGACACTGTCATGTTAAAATAAGAAAGGAGAAAGGGACCACACGTGTTTATGTGATGTGTTTCTGTTATTGATGTGCTTTTCTTGTGTATTTTATTGTGGTGGGTCATTGTTTTCATGTGAAATGGAACATTGTGGTCCCATTTGTGCATTTTTGCCATTTTTTATTATAGTTGGAGTTTGACTGCATAGTTGATGTGCATTTCTTTATATTAGATGGAGCATTGTGGTCCCTTTTGTACATTTATTGTGGTTGGTGATTTCATTTAATCCATATAAGGTTAAAGTGAAAGATATTAAAGTGGAAGAACTGTTTGCTCATTATTCTTGTACTTGTATTTTATTAAAGTTTTATTTTAAATTGTGGTATTGTTATGGTAATTAAAGTTTGTCAAAGTTTTATTGTTAATCTGTTATGGGCATATCCAGTTAATATGTTTATTAAATTGTTTTTGGTATGTGCCACTACAACATTTTTGTCTTTTAACAACGGCCAAAAACTGTTCTCTATAATACAATAACTGTTGCCTATTAGAATAGGCAACGGTTTGGCAACGGTTTACGACTGTACTATATTTGGCCGTTACCTATTGTCTAAGGCAACGGTTATTTGACCCTATGGCAACAAGCGCAGAAAACCGTTCCCTATACTTTGTGATTAGGGAACGGTTTTCATGTTTTTTTTCAACAACATTTTTTACCCGTTGTCACTTTAAGCAACAAACATTACTTGTTACCTTCTTAATATGGCCACAGCAGAAAACCGTTCCCTATACTTAAAATGGCCGCAGCATAAAACCGTTCCCTATACTTAATATGGCCACAGTAAAAAACCGTTCCCTATACTTAATATGGCCACAGCAGAAAACCGTTCCCTATACTTTGTGATTAGGGAACGGTTTTCATGTTTTATTTGTAACAACATTTAAAAACCGTTCCCTAAAAGAATAAACATTTTTTTTTTACATTTTTGAAACAATTTTTAAATAAATATATACAAATAAATTATATAATAATTTGCTAATATCATACTATAACATTAAACTCATTTTATATTCAATAGAATATATATTTAGATCAAGCATCATGAAAGAAAAGTAATTAATATAACCATACAATATTTTCACATAAAGTTTCAACAAAAACCCCTAAGACTCAAAGTGAGATACATATAAAGCAAAANTAGCTGGTTGGTTAGAGGTGTGGATGTAGGATAAGGGAAATTTCCGTATCAAGGATCATACCCTTATTTGAACCACTAAAAGTTTTGGTGTGTTTGTTCCTTAACTTAACTCTTTACATTTCCTGAATATTTATTTTTGTTAAGGAAACTGTTTTTACGCACTTCCTGAACATTTTATTCTACACTGATTTTAAAGGAAGCTGCGTCCAGGAACATTGTTATTTCCTAACAATATTTTTCAAGGAAGTACGTTCAAGGAAGTGTCAAACTTCCTCACAAGGATTTTTCAAGGAAATATATTTTCAGGAACAACTTAGTTTTTGAATATACTCTTCTAAGTATAAGGAAGTGTCATACTTCCTCTGGAAGCTTTTCAAGGAACGGATTTTCAGGAAAAGATTTTAAAGTTTCCAATTCACCCCCCCTCTTGGGATATTTTCACTATCTTATTTTCTAACACATACTACAAAATAATATACATGTGAAGTGACACCTTCCCTTCCCACACACAAGGTTAAAAGGAGAAAAAAATAAATCAGTAACTAAAAGAATTAGACATAATTGTTGTTTTTAGTTCCCAAAGTTCCCAAAATCTACTAAGAGCCCTGCTTGACCTTTTCAAGATCCCGGCTTTGGTAGCTTTCATTACCAGATAAACTTGAAAATGGCCCCAGCTTTTCCCTAGCCGCTTCATCCACAGAACTGAAATTAAAATCAATGTTTAGACATCCATACATCAAGCAAAGAAAAATAAAACAAGTTTACCGGTGGAATAAAGCAAACCTGGAGTCTTTCAGGTAGTCATCGAACACCAAACGAGCAAAACTTTTCTGTACAAGCTGCAGTAGCTCAAAATGATTAATCATAATAATTTAGTCTTTCACTAAATCAGTCTTTCACTAAAATGATTAATCATAATAATTTAGTTTATTGATATGCAATGAGGAACAACAAGATACTTCAATGGTCAATTTCTCCTCCAATAGGGGGAGCTTGAAATTATGAAGAAGGGTGGACTTTGGAGGATTTTGATGGGTTAGCTGAAGATCCTTAATCTCTTTTTCTCTTTAAAACATACTCCTTAACAAGCAGAAAGTTACGATGAAAACTTCCCTTCCCTTATCCTCCCCTAAATTACCTCCTATTCATTACCCTGAAATATATATAAGGGGTCCATTGAGGTTTGCAAAGCATGAAGGCCTTCTGAATCTAGGCAATTGTTCCTACATCATGGTAACTTCCTGTTCCACACAAAATTGCATGGTTAATGATGCAATCAACCAATATACCTCATACAACTACTTTAACTTACCCCTGGCAGTTCCTTGATTCAGAGCAATTGTCATTTTTCTTTTTCACCTGTGTCTGGAACTGGATCTTGAATGAGAAAACTCTAAGCTTGCATTCCACCTGCGGTACCTTCATCAACTCTAAGAAGAACTGTAATAAACCATTAATTAAGAGATAATCCACAGTAATGAAGAACTCTAAAGAAAAACTACTTATAACTTTGTTATCTCTTATAAGCTTCTACCCTGTGCCAATAAAAATGTATGAATGAATAGTGAAACCTACATATATACCTGTTCACATCTTCCTAACTTCTCCTTTTCTCCTTTATAACCCTATGCCAGAAGTCAACATTGAAACAAGACATAGTTGACACCAACAATAAATTAAAAAAACAAAGAAAAAAATTTCAATTAGCACTCGCCAATTTATAAAGATGGTTTCACGTTTTCACAATATGAAAATATTGGATAAATATAAAGAGCAAATTAAGTTAACACTTGACATTTCCAATCTGCTTGCAGGAGTTTGAGTTTGCAAGTATGTACATTGCATAGGGCCTTAGATAGGCATGAATCAAGTTTGAGTTGGTTTGCAATTACCATTTCCCAGAAATTAAGGATAAATTCAAAGATATATATAAAATGAGAAAGTTTTAAAGGTAAAAATCTTTCAGTCATCCATTTTTAAGCATAGAGAAAATTTCAAACTAAAAGAAAAAGTTCAACCTATACTCAAAACCTTCTACTAGGCAATCCCAATTGGAAAAAGGCCAAGAATGAGATAGATCAAAGAAAATCAGTAAGTGGCTTCCCATAAACCAGACGTTCTACTAAGCAATACTCAGAACCAGACGTTTTACACATCTTCGTATATAAATCAATTTCAAGAGTGTGAACTTGGAAAAATAGTTGAGGGGTATTGACTTACCATGCTCCATGGAATTTTGATTTTTCAGCTGTAACCCAACTCCACTATGCATTTTGCCATTTTGAGACACAATCAATATTTTGTTCCAAAACCAAAACAAGAAGAAAGTACGAGCTATTTGTTCCAACTCCAATCTGCCTCACACATAAACCAACAATTCTTTAACCAACTCGCAACTTACCTAAAACTCAAATCGGTCAGTACACATCAAAGCCCTAAATCTATAAACCCCAAATCAACTAGCAACAAGAAGAGAGTGAAATCAGGTTGAAAATATTAGTGTGGGTGAAATAATCGGAAAAAGAGAAGGAGAACAAGATGATCGAAGGGGAAGAATGAAGGAGAAGGGAAGGACACAGAATACCTATCATTTTCAGCTTGAGAAATTTCAGCCGGCAAACCCTTTCGTCCTTGTTTGTTGGCGTAAGGAGGAGGAGCCTTGACAAATAACTATGTTGTGAGATAGAGAGAGAGAGAAAGAACTTACCTTTGACCCGCCGTTGGCCGTCGCCATCGAAGAGAGGAAGACGGAGTGGAGCTTCGCACAGTGGAAATCAGATAGACGGAGAGCTTCGCAGAGTTTTAGTCGATTAAATCAAAGTTAGGGTAGGTTGAGCTTTAGACCAAATCTTGAAACAATGAAAGAGGGAAAGATTAATAAGTTTGAGAGGGAAAATAATTTTGGCGCAGAGTTATTGGAAATAAATTTTTTAGGTTTTTACTTCATTGGAACGGTTTTATTTTGTATCCCAAAGAATTTTTTGGTTGGCCACACTCAAAAACTGTACCTAAAAGAAAAAGTATAAGCAACGGTCCAGATCTGTTTCTTATTAAATCAATGGGAACGATTTTCAAATGTAACCCATAAAGTGTTGTCTAAAGGGTATATTATTTGACTACAGGAAAAAACTGTTGTCTATTCCATGATTAGGGAACGGTTTTCTGGCCGTTGTTAAGATTAGTGTTGCCATAGACCAAATATGGTGTAGTGTGCATATCTTATATTTTGTCAATGTAGTATTATTATGTTTATTAAAGTTTTATTTTAAATTGTGGTCACAGCTTGTGTATAACTTATGGCTCCCAAGAAAACGTCACGTGGTAAAGACAAGGTAACTGAAGTACTAGTTGAAAATGAAACTGAAGTACAAGTTGAAAATGAGGATTTCAATGAGGATGATGACTCTAACAGTGGAGAAGATGAGGATGGAAGTGAATCATTACTTGCTTGGGAGCTTCCATTAGTGTCTTCATTACATAGCGATTATGAAGGCAATGGAGACAACACTGGCTATGAGTCTGAGAAGTTGGATAGATATCCTGTCTCTGAAGATGAAGATGATGATTCATGGGACCAAAATGTGGAGTTCAATGAGAAAGCAGAGTATGGTGATGTGGTTCTACAATTAGGAATGGGATTTCCTTCGCTTCAAGTTTTCAAGGAAGCACTCAAGGATTTTAGTATCCACTTGGGTCGTCAATTTAACTTTATAAAGAATGATAAGGTTAGATGCAGAGCAAAATGTACTGTAGAGACATGTCCATGGGAGATATATTGTGCTTGGAACGGTAAAACTGGTTGCTTTCAGATTAAATCATATAAGGATGAACACACTTGTTCAAGAGAGTTTTGGATCAAGAATGCTAATAGAAAGTGGGTAGCAAAGCAATTGGTGCCTGAGCTGAGAACACATCGAGGTATGACATGGAGTGATGCATTTGACTTTTTGAAAGAAAAAAGAGGGGTTCATGTTGGTGAAAGTCAAGTGTTTAGGGCAATGAAACTTGCAAGAACAATTGTAGAAGGGACTGAAAAGGATCAATATAAACTGTTGGCAGATTATTGTGAGGAACTAAAGAATAGGAATGAAGGTTCAACTGTAGAATTGTCTGTTAAGTTTAATAATCCAGATAATCCAGGAGCTCCAGGTGTATTTGATCGTCTATAAATTTGCTTGGAAGCTTGCAAGAGAGGATTTAAGAATGGTTGTAGACCACTTATTGGTCTAGATGGGTGCTTTTTAAAAGGGTATTATGGTGGTCAGTTGCTCACAGCTGTAGGCCAAGATGGAAATAATGCATATTTTGTAATTGCATATGCATTTGTGGATTCAGGGACAAAGGACACTTGGATGTGGTTTCTAACCATGCTACTTGAGGACTTGGGTGACTATAGGGAGCATGGCTGGAATTTTGTGTCTGACCAACAAAAGGTAATACATTTTACACTACATCTTACTGTTTTTCTGTACATTTTACACTACATTTTACTGTTTCTTAAGTTATTGTTATGGTGTACTAAATTGAGATAGTGTTGGCTAATTACATGTTTACATTGCTATGCTTTCAGAACTACTCAATATTTGATACTAAGTTATTATATATTTGCTTCTCTTCTCTTTTTTATTTCTATACTTACAGAACTACATATTGTTTTTAAAAACTCAATAAAAGAACTTCTCTTTTTTATTTCTAATCTTGATTATTACAAATTAATTTGTTGAATTTTCAGGGATTGTTACCTGCAATTCAAGAACTGATGCCTGGGGTGCACCATAGGTTTTGTGTGCGTCATTTATGGGTCAATTTTTATAAGCAATTTAAAAATAAGGAGTTGAATGGCTTATTGTGGGCTGCTGCAAGATCAACTACCATGCCAATGTTCAATGAAATTATGGAGAAGTTGAAGCAGAAGAATGATAAGGCATGGGCATACCTTAAAAAGTTCCCTCCATCACATTGGTCAAAAGCTGGCTTTAGTTCCTTCCCCAAGAATGATGGTCTCCTTAACAACTATTGTGAACAATTAAATTCCAAATTAGTGAAGATGAGAGCCAAACCGATAATTACAATGGCAGAAGAGTTGAGATTATACATTGTCGGGAAGATGAACAAAGAGAGGGAGAAGGCCCGATCATATCCTGGCCCAATCACTCCAAAAGCCCAAAGTCGATTGGAGGTTGCTAGAAAGGAAAGTAACAATTGGACACCCCGTTGGGTTGGTGACTTAGGTCAATTTAAGTTTGAGGTAGAATGTAGGCCGCATAAGGTTGTGGTTGACCTGGGAGCAAGTTCTTGCTCATGCAAGCTATGGGAATTATCTGGCATCCCATGTGAGCATGCACTGGCTTGTATTGCACACAACCATTGGAAAGCTGAAGACTTTGTGCATCCATACTTTTCTGTTAAAAAATGGAAGGACACATACGATCCTTATATCCTACCAGTAGCTGGACAAAAATATTGGGAGAAGACAGGTCATCAAGTGATTCTACCACCACCCTTCAAACGGCCAGCAGGACGCCCTAAGCAGCAGCGTAGAAAGGACAATGATGTTCCAGCCAATCCTTATAAGACCAAGAGACAATATAAGGACATCATCTGCTCAAAGTGTGGAGATGCTGGACATAATGCTAGGACTTGTAAGGGTGTACCAAGTAAGAAGGCACGCACTCCATCTACTCCTAGTGTTGAGGTTCACCCATTCTTACACAACTAATTTGATTTATTTTTTTTTCTAGTTTTCAATTAGAATCTCTAATCCCACATGGTCATTTTTCAGGCTCCTAATGTAACTTTGACACCACCTACTCATTCACAAGACAGTCCTTCACAATTTGAAGCTCCCATTGTCAACCAAATGGTGAGCATTCTCAATGACAAACACTTACTGTGTGGATTATGCTTGTCTGATTTTTGTGGGATTTGGTTTGTTCTTTACTGTGTGGATTACAGCTTGCCTTCTTTATTCTGAGTGTATTAGTTGTAGTTGGCTTTACAACTTGCTTCTTCTTTTAGGGTTTACAGCTTTGCTTCTTCAACATCTTTGTTTAACTATTACTGACTTGGTTTATGTATTACTAACTTGGATTAATTTCAACTTAACATGTCCTATCATTTCTGATTTGGCTTCTAATTTGGTATAGTTCTTCACTGTATTGTAGATTTTTGTGCAATGCCTCATGATCCTTATAGGAATCTGAATTTAACAAGTGAAACTATACAAGCTGCATCATATGCAACTAGATCAAGGTTGGGGAAGATGATACCAATTGTCACCAGAAACCAATATGCAACTACCAAAAAGTGAAGCTAATTAATGTGGAATCTATATTATGGCTGTGGATTTTTGGTTTTACTGGTTCACCATCTATGTATGGTTGAATTTATGTATTTTGACTGAAGTTATGTATTTCAGATAGTGTTATGTATTTTGGATGGATTTAAGGTGTCAAAAGTGTGTAACTTGGATTTGTGTATGGAAAGTGTGGACAAATTTATGGTACTATGTATTTTGGATGGATTTAAGGTTCAATATTATGTAATTTGGATATGTTTATGGAATTGACAGATTCGTATTTAAATTGACAGATTCAATATTACTGCTGTCTTGATGCTTTGGCAGATTTAGATTCTGAAATGATGGAAAGAGATTAAATGAGTTTCATCAAATGGATGACAGAATACTTTGAAGAGTATTTAATTAGCATAGTTTTATTGGTAATCAAATGATTTCTTGAGAAGGTAACTAGTGCATTTATACCCAATAATCATACCTTGCACTTCGATAGAACATGGATTCATCATATTTGCTATATATAAGTTTTAAAAAGAAAAGATTCATATCATGATTTATAATGTTCAGAGTAGATGTTTTTCTTGGATAGCTTATACAAGCAAGCTTTATTTGCATATAGATATATTCCACTTGCTGATGTTTTAACCTACTTCCTAATAAGCCATGTAAAATATGATAATTCCAGCAACAAATTGAACATTTTCCAGCAACAATTCCATCTATTACTCAATTACTATATCCATCTAAAAGAGGTAATAAGATTCGTCCAAACACAATTACAATAACCAGAGGACCCAAGCTTAATGGTTAAATAGTCTGCCTATACCAACAACTTGGTAGTTCAAATTACAAAACATACTTTAACATATTACTAGCCCAATGCAAAATAAATAACACTTGCAAGTGTAACAACCAAGACCATACAAGTAAATTTAAGTCTACTATTTTGCATCTTATACATCTTCACTTTCCTCTTCAACTTCTTCTTATCATAAATTGTTAGCACTTCCTCCTCTTTGTTCTCATCTCCATCTTCGTTATACATATTCACTTTCTTCTTTAACTCCAAAGTCTTCTTATCATAGTTTGATACCATTTCATCTTCATTGTTCTCATCCTCATCTTTATCAACCCATTCAAAATATCCACAACTAAAATGCTTGTCCTGCAATGTGATAACAAAAAATATAAGATACAATTAGCTCACAGCCATCTATACATTCAACATCAACTAGAAAAAAATGTAGTTTTATTCTCCATCAAAGAATTCAGGTAGTGAGTTATATACATAAACATCATGATAGAACATGGTCTTTTTTTGTGGATTCTATTTCTAGGGTCCAGAGTCAGATTTATGACTACCACATGATCATATGTTGCAGGGATTGGGGGCAGATTGGCTTGAAACTCATATGTCAACATGGTTCTATTGAGAATATACTGGAAAACATAAAAAAAGAGAGGTTTTTCTAGTTCTTCATGACAAGAATACTCTTGTTTTCTATATGAAAACATAAAATAAGACAACATTCACACACACACACACAAATTCATACATATATATGAAAAAATACTGGAGTTTCTATACATATATATATATATGATTACAACTCATCTGTTTGCCTTTTCTAATGTGTTTCTTCGAAAAAAATTTTACAATTGGTTTTCTTATCTACAAATTCATTATGTTCCTTTTTGTGGTTCATATCAGATAAATGCTCTATATATTTCAAGAAGATTATTGTAGCTTACAAACTCCTAGATGTTCTCTTATCAAACTCCCTAGCTTAAAAACTCACTACTCTGCAGTATATTGTTTTAACAATCCCTTACCTTGTATAGTGGACATTTATAGAATCGGCGTCCGTAGTTTATCTCCTTTTTGACAGTCAAAATCGCCACTTTCATTCCATCGTTCTCTTCCTTTGTCCTCTTCCTTCGTTAGCCTCTGTTTTTCAGACGTTTTAGGGTTAATGGGATGAATTCCGCTTTTGTAGTGGGGATATGAGATGAGATATGTCGTTTTGCTTTCTGCCAACTAACACAAGTAATTTGCTGAAGGAGCAAATACTTAACGTGCCACCTAATGAGATTAACAGCCAACTCAGCACAGACGTTAAGTGCATTTGACAGATCTGAACGGAAGGACTAACTTGTTTAAACGTTAGTATCTTTCAGGGACTAAAAGTGATATTTTCATCATTCAGGGACTAAAGTGCCAGTACGTGTATCTTTCAGGGACTGACTTGCATGTTTTGTCTAAATAAAAATATACAAAGAGACAGAGGGATTACGTATGAGTTTTTGTAATTTTTTATAATAAAATATTTCATTCTTTTTTTGATTTTTTAAAAATATTTAATCCGCCCGAAGCTGCCCATAATCTCAATTTTATATAAAATTATCTTTTATTCTAAAAATTAATTTATCTTTTGAAAAATAATAATTTAAAATTTGATATGAGAGGATAACATCCAAATAATAATATTTAGATAAAAATGTATACAAAACATATATAAAATATCTTTAAAATAATTATATTTATAAAATTTTAAAATAAAAAAAATATATGTGGGCGACCCATGGGCTGGCCCGCCCATGCCGGTTTAGCTTGCGGGCTAAACGAGCCAACCTATATAGGCCCACTTTTAAACGGACCTATTTTTTTATGCCCAAGCCCGCCCATTTAGCGGGCGAGCTAGGCAGGGCCCATGGGCCTCGGCCCGTTTTGACATCCCTACGCTAGGGGCTAGAGCTATTGGTATTTCTGCTTGATTTCTTTGTATTCAAGACTCACCAACGAGTTTGTTTGTAGTTGCCTGAATTGTGAAAAACGGAGAGGAGAGATTTTTCGAGTTTCTCAATTGCAGAGACCAGTTCGTTAAAGATGACAACCATTCTGGATTATTTTGTAATTAGTTCAAGACTCGTGTGAAAGAAAATTTTTTAAAGAATGGAGGATTTCTAAATAATAAAAACTTAAGGACCTTAAAACAAAAAAAAAAAATGTCGGGTTCGGGTATAATTGACTTAAATGTGAAAAGTTGGGGGTATAATTGACAAAAACAAACGTTGGGTGTATAACTGAAAATGACCCCATATGTTGGGGGTACCAACATTACTTTTACGTTATCTAAATTTTAATGTCAAAATATCTTGTTTATAAAGAACTAACAATATAAACATGTTAAAAAAACACACAAAAATATATAAAAAACATATAAACATATAAAAAAAAATACAAAAAACAATTATGTGCGAGTTCGCAGGTTGAGTTGGGTCTTGAAATTGCGAACTTGCAACCCAACCCATGAATTTACCGGTTGATTTGTTTAAACTCAACCCAACCCGCATTACGTGATGGGTTGGATTTCACGGGTTGTTGGGTCAACTCAACCTATTGCTCTCTATTAGTCGTAGAGAAATTTTAGTATTTGACAAAATTGTAAGAGTATCGTGAGTAGGCGATAAATAAAACTTTTTAGTTGTGGACGAGAAGTGTTGGGAAATCATAGAGTCAGCGCAGCGGAAAAACACGGTAAATTAAAACTTTTTTGCTTCTCTATGATTCCCTTCCAGGATCCACTATCTATATTTATATCAGTAAGGATAGAAGTTTACCAAAGTTTCAATCAGTGCGTATGAATTTGCGAGTTGAGAAGACCACTCCTAGTGTGCTTCCTCTGCCGGTGATCCACACGAACAGTTTTGGAGATGCCGAGGTGCTAGCCTCCTTCACTTCTTCCCAAGTGAATATGTGGGACTTCTATCTACGTTCTTGAATTTCAAGAACAATTCTTGAACTCAAGAAATTGGTGGCGCCTAAAACCCAAGAACCCTCCTTCACTTCTTCCACTCACGACTTGTAGGTCATGGAGATGACTTGCTGCCAACATCACGTGGGGCCTGCTGGGTCACACATGAGCAGGATCAGGACACCACTTAAAGGGACACGAATTAGGGTTAATTCGTGGGTCACTCCGGTGGCACGATTTAAGACACAGCAAAATGTCTGGGACATTAAGTCTTGTCTTAATTAATCTACAGTTGTGTATAATTTAAATTTGTGGGACAAGTTTAAATATAATAATTGTTAAATGATTAATGGGGATTAATTATTTACAATTAAAATATTAGGGAAATTAAATCAGATAAGGTTACTAAAAGTTAGGATATTATTGATTTATAAAATTCCCCAATATTAATATGAGGGTGGCGCCTCATTTGAAATATTTGAATTAATAAAATTGTTTTATTAATTTAAATAATAATTTGAATACAAAAGATTTGATGGTGATTTCAAAAGATTTGATTCAAATAGATTTGGTGAGATCTCAACTCAGTATCTTTGGAGAATCATGAATTCCTAAGAGTTAGGAATGTTTTTGATTTATAAAATTCCAAGATAAAAGGGAGGGAGATAGGCGCATGGCTCTGTGGGTCCCATGGGAAGATTTGATCTTCCATTTGATTCTCAGAGATTGCATTTTGAATTTGAATTGAAATATTAAGGTAATATTTTAATTATAAATTCAAGTCCTAAAATAATTATATTATCAGAATATCATGATTTTAGGAATATTAAAATCACAAAAAATTATGCTTATTTATAGGGAGCAAGTCGACTTGCCTAACCCTAGCTCACATTGTGATTTTGTCTTCCTCCTTGTAGAGAGAGAGAAAAATTGACTTTAGCCTTAGAGACAGGAAAATCGATTTTTGCCTAAGGTGTTAGGAAAATTCGAATTCCACCATGAAAACAAGGGCTTTTGTGAGAGAAGAAAAGGCAAGAAGGAGTTCTTGTGGGGGGTTTCTTCTGTGCGCCACTTTTGCTGTTGGATTCAAGAAGGAGTTCCTGAATTCAAACGCTGTAGATTGGTCCCTGGTTCTTTTGGAGAAAAGAACGGAAGGCTAGCACCTTGGTGCCCGAGAAACTGTTCGTGTGGATCACCAGCAGAGGGAGAACGCTGAGAGTGGACTCCTTGCACACGCCTTGTACAACCAACCGATTGAAACTCGTGAGGTATACCACTATCTTAACAGGTTTTAAATTCTACTAGCGGATCCGTTCGAGAATTTTAGGACTTGGCGCGTTTTATTTTAAATTTTATTTTTGCTTCCGCTGCGTTAGGCGCCTAGAATTCCCAACAGTGCTATCAGAGCCACGCTAGTTATAGGATTTAAAACTGTTTATGTGTACATGTGATGTATGGTATGTGTGTTTACCGCTTTCAATCACCGTTTTTGGTTGTACAAAAAAATCCACCGAACGTTTTTCTTAAAAATTCAATCTAC
>QANZ01029533.1:20283-54313 GCA_003254925.1 Chamaecrista fasciculata | reverse complement strand
GAGATATCAAAAGATTTGAATTCAAAAGATTTGGATGAGATCTCAAATCAGGATCTTTGGTGAGTCATGACTTCTTAAGAGTTAGGAAGGTTTTTGATTTATAAAATTCCAAGGTATTTTAGAGGCATATGGCGCATTCTTATGTGGGTCCCATGGGAGATTTGATCTCTCATTTTGATTCTCTAAGATTACGATTTGAATTTAAATTTAATATTATGGTAATATAATAATTTGAAATTCAATTCATGAAAGCCATTATTATTATAATTTAGAATTATAATAATGCTCTAAAAATAATTATAAAAGCCCTAGGGCTAGGCGCCTAGGTTAAGCCACCATGAGTGAGAATTCATTTGTGCAATTTTCATCCTCCTTGTTGAGAGAGATAGAAAAATCGCCTCCTTCAAAAACCCTAGTTTCCAAGTGAGGAAATTTTTGGTTCTCAAGAGTTGAGAGGGTAAAATCGAATTGGCCTAAGAGTTAGGTAATTCGATTTGTGGTTGCCAAAAATCAGGGCTTGTGAGAGAAGGAAAAACAAGAAGAGTTCTTGTGAGGAATTCTCATGCGCCACCTTTTGGAGTTTGAATCAAGAAGGAGTTCTTGAGTTCAAACACACTGTAGATTGGTCCCTAGTTCTTTTGGAGAAAAGAACTGAAGGCTAGCACCTTGGTGCCTGAAGAAACTGTTCGTGTGGATTACTGGCAGAGGGAGAACGCTGGGAGTGGGCTCCTAGGACACGCCTTGTTCAATCAATCGATTGAAACTCGTGAGGTATACCACTATCTATAAAAGTTTTAAATTCTACTAGCGGATCCGTTCGGGAATTTTAGGACCTAGCGTGTTTTATTTTAATTTTTTTTTTTTGCTTCCGCTGCGTTAGGCGCCTACAATTCCCAACAGATCCACCTTACTCCCACTGTTTCTTTTGGAAACTAGATCCTTCTCTAAGAAGAATCGACTTCTGACTACAAACACTTTGTTGTCAGCTGGGCAGTAAACATAGTATCCCCTTGTTTCTTTGGGGTATCCTACAAACAAGCACTTGAGGGATTTGGGAGATAGTTTATCGTTAGGCTGTTGCTTAACATAAACTTCACATCCCCAAACCTTGAGATAAGACATAATGGGCTTCTTCCCATTCCATATCTCATATGGTGTCCTCTCAACTGCTTTAGACGGAACACGGTTAAGTGTGAACGCAACAGTTTCTAGAGCATGCCCCCAAAAGGAAGGCAGAAGATAAGTTTGACTCATCATAGATCGGACCATATCTAATAAAGTCCGATTCCTCCTCTCAGAAACACCATTCCACGGTGGGGTTCCAGGGGGAGTAAGTTGTGAGACTATCCCACAACTTCTAAGATGATCAATAAATTCTTGACTCAAATACTCGCCTCCTCGATCGGATCGAAGGACTTTGATTCTCTTGTCAAGTTGGTTCTCTACTTCATTTTGAAATCTTTTGAACATTTCAAAAGACTCTGACTTGTGCTTCATTAGGTAGACATAGCCAAACCTACTGAAGTCGTCAGTGAACGTGATGAAGTAAGAGTAACCTCCTCTTGCTTGAATACTCATGGGTCCACATACATCACTATGTATGATCCCCAATAAGTCGGACGCCCTTTCACTGTGTCCAGTGAAGGGAGCCTTTGTCATCTTTCCAAGTAAACAAGATTTGCAAGCATCATATGATTCAAAATCAAATGAGCTTAGAAGTCCATCTTTATGAAGCTTCTCTAGGCGTTTCTCGTTTATATGGCCTAAACGACAATGCCAGAGGTATATTGGATTAGATTCGTTAATCTTAATCCTTTTCGTATCAATGTTATAAATTTTATCATTACGTTGTTGTTCTAATTTTAAGATATAATGATTATCAAATAAACATTATCTTTATAAATTGAACTCCTTCCATTACAGTTAACACATGTAAAACTTCCTTATCCAATAAGAAAGAGAAACATTGTTTGAACTTAAAGAAAGTACATAATAACAATGAATAAGCCCAGAGGGCAAAACAAGCTCGTATGTTCCTACAGCAATAGCAGCAACCCTTGCTCCATCGCCTTTACGCAGGTTCATCTCGCTTCTGTCCAGCTTTCTACTGTCTCTAAGACCCTACACATCAAATGTGAGAACCACGTGTTGTATCTAATACTCAAGTGGTTAAGTAGAAATAGAACTTTTGTAACAAAGATACCTGAAGTAGAGGCCTCATCGCCTTTCTTCTGTTTCTTTAGATCTTCCATATACAATTTGCAATTCCTCTTCCAGTGTCCTGGCTTTTGACAGAAAAAGCAAATTGCATCCTTTGCGGGCTTTGCCTTCTTGGCAGGTTGTGGATTGGGCTTGGCCACTGGCTTGGTCTCACCATCCATGACGTCAGCCTTCCTCTTTCCTTTGCCCTTCCCTTTCCCTAGGTCTTTCTGAGCTATCAGGACTGTTGCAGGCGCCCTTTTCATGGATGCTTCAACAGCCTTAAGCATCATATGCAGCTCAGAAACTGATTTCTCCATTCCACTCATCTTAAACTCCATGACAAACTGGTCATAAGCTTTAGACAGCGAGCTTAGGATCAAATCCGTCGCAAGCTCTGGAGTAATGGGAAATCCCAGCCTACCAAGGTGATCTATGTACCTCTTCATCTCCAAGATATGGGTACTTACGGATTCACCTTCAGCCATCTTGCAAGAGTGTAGAGCCTTAGTGGTCTCATACCTCTCTCGCCTAACTTGTTGCTGAAACATTTCCCTGAGACGTTTAAACATCTCAAAGGGCATCAACCTTTCCAAGTCTTTTCGCAACTCTGGAACCATTGTTTCTAGCATCAGGTAAGAGACCTCCAAAGAGTCATTCAAGTGCTTCTCGTAAGCATCCTTTTGAACTTTTGGAGCGTCTTTGGCAGGCTCTTTAGGGATAGGTTTATCCAGGACATAAAGCTTCCTTTGTTGGGTGAGAACAATTCTCAACTTGAAAAACCAAACAAGGAAGTTTGTCCTATTTAATTTATCCTTCTCAAGGATAGATCGCAGTGAAAACGTTGAACTAACATTTGCCATTTGATTCTACAATTTAGATATGAAAGTTTATTTAGCAAAATATTTCCACCATTTTATAAAACCCAGAAAATTATTATTAGTGGCTAAGATCCATATTTCACCAAAGTTTACCGTCGCGGAGGCGATCATGCACCCTTTGGTTATTTAGGTAGGTAACTCTTTACCAATCACATCTTATGTGATTCTTAGATCTTTATGGGACTGTATCATCATATGATACATATTATGGCATGTTTATCCCATCTAATGCCTTAAGGTCCAAAACCGTTTTGATAACCTTATTAAGTCGCACAATAAAACTTGTGAATAGGCAAATTCAAAACAATGAGGCAAAAGCCCAACCAAATTTGATCAAGGCCCATTGAACACGTGTCGCGGAGGCGATCACCGCATTCAATAAACCAAGACTTCAATGAGGCACTGCGTTGAAAATCCATTCACCCGTGTCTCCTCAAGGTAAAAGTGGGTACGTGCAGCGGAGGCTGTCACCGCCCCACGATGAACAAGAGGATAACAGGGTTGTTTTATTGATGGCATTAAAACTTAAGATTTTAAAAGGGTTCAATTTTAAAATGTTCCGTTTTGGTTCAATTTTAAATCCAATTTAAACGAGTTGTGCTTATGTATCATATACATATTCACGAACTTTGTATCTCATACAAAATCCTATTCTCGTATCGTATACGTATTTGTCTATTGAGAGCGAAAATTGTTTGCATGTTAAACGCAGCCCTAAAACATACATCTAGCGCAGATTGCATCACATACAAAATTCTAAATGCATAAAATAAACGTGTTTAGATATGGCCCATCTACCCTAAATTCCCTCAAGCCAATGAGAGAACTTTTCTAAAAAGAAAAGAAAATTACATTGGGAAAGCCTCAGTTACATTGAGGTGAAAAATAAAAAAAAATTTACATTCAGAAATTTAGGGAGACGACACGCAGGCCGTATTTACCATAAATAAAACCTAGAGCCATATCCAACACCATACCCATACATGAACAATTCATATATTAAAAGTCACAACACAAACACAACAAAACAATTTAATTGTGGTTCTTTTGAGCTTGTGCAATTTAACATGCCTCTTAAAATTTGGTATTGTGCCAATAATTATAATTCAAGAATCAAATTCAAGAATTCGAATTATTGGTCTAAAATTATTAAATTCTTAATTTAAAATTTCGACTTCCCTTATAATATTATAATTAAAACAATTTTAATCAAAAATATATATAAGAGTCGACCAACACCCAAAATTTCAAGAAAAATTCTTTAAATCAATCCAATTGATTTCCTATGTATCAAATACATAATCTTGCACCAATCTTTTAGATCTAAGTTCGAAAATCATGTGGTGGGTTTTCGCAAAACTTTAAGCATGTGATTAAAACTATAAACATCAAACATACATCTCATGTATATCACACAACTAGTATAAACATACAATTAGCGTGGCTCTGATACCACTGTTGGGAAATCACAGAGGGAGCGCAGCGGAAGAAATTTAAAAATTTTGGACTAAAACGCAAATAAAACTAAAAGCTAACTCTGTGATTCCTTCCAGGATCCACTAACTATGTTTATACCAGATTAGAAAAGATGTTTACCTAGTTTTGATCGGTGACTTATCGTATTCGCGAATTTGAGAAGTCCACAGAGTGTCCTTCCTCTACCAGTAATCCACACGAGCAGTTTGGCAGATGCCTAGGTGCTAGCCTCCTTCACTTCTTCCCAAGTGAAAACGGGAACTATATCTATGATTCTTGAATAATCAAGAAGTGTTCTTGATTATCAAGATTGATTGGGCTTGGCGAATTTTCACTCTCTATAGATGCTCTAGGCGAAATTCTTGGTCTGACCAAGAATTGATCTGTGTTGTGAGTTATCTCTGAGATAGGCGCCTAGTGCCTCTATTTATAGTGTTCTCATTCCTAGTTTTAGGGAATCCTAATCCAATTAGGATATCTCTAAGATATGGGATATCTTTTAGATATCTCAAAATATCTTTTGATTTATAATATTAAACTTAATATTATAATTCAAAAATAAAGGCCCAATTTGAATTTGACTATCCAAGATCAAATCTTGAGATCAAATCTTAATTTGCTCAAATCCTATTGGTTGGAATGAGTCATGAGAATTTGATTTTATAATTTAAATATTACTTTAATATTTAAATATAAAAATCGACTTTGCCTATACTTTAAAATGCAAGATCAAATCTTGCACCCCAAGTAAAGGAGCTAGGCGAAATTCTCATGTTGGTTTTGGAGGAATTTTATAACAACCCAAACTCCTTAGGTGGTTATAACTAATTCCTAATAATTTTGAATAAAAGAATTACCTTAATATCTTTTAATTCAAATCCTATATCTTTTCCAAAAGATATTTATCTTATCTTTATTTAATTAATAAAAACAATTTCTATTAATAAAAATAAAGATAATGAGGCGCCACCCTCATCCTTATGTTTCCCAATTTTAGTGAATTTAATAAATCAATAATTCCCTAATTTTTAGGAAACTTATTTAATTTATTTATTCACTAATATTTTAATTGTAAAACTATTTAACAATTAATTTAAATTTAAATTTGTCCAACAAATTTAAAACC
Organism: Chamaecrista fasciculata; assembly: GCA_003254925.1. Lineage (NCBI taxonomy): Eukaryota > Viridiplantae > Streptophyta > Magnoliopsida > Fabales > Fabaceae > Chamaecrista > Chamaecrista fasciculata. Next base: position 48,631 of record QANZ01029533.1, on the reverse strand, counting down.
TCAATCATAGATATTTATTTAAGACAAGATTTAATGTCCTAAGACATTTAACTATGTCCTAAATTGTGTCACCTAAGTGACTCACGAATTAACCCTAATTCGTGTCCCAAAAATTAGCATCTTGATCCTGCTCATGTGTGACCCAGCAGGCCTCACGTGAAGTTGGCAGCAAATCATCTTAATGATTCACAAGTTGTGAGCGGACTCTAGCAAGCCATCACAACTACCCAAAACACGGGAGTTATCGCTTTAACGACTTTAACGATTTAACCTAAATACCACCTTGTCATAATTCCTATTGTCTCACGATATTTTGGTCATGGATCAGGCACGGGAATGTCATCCAAAATCCAAACCACAACTTTCTCGATTTCCTGAGTTAGTCCCAATTCCCAGCGTGGCCACGCATTTCTTGGACAGACTCATCGAGGGCGCCAGTTAAATATCTCTCATCTTAAATGAGGGACAAAATCCCATCTTGGTCAACCACATTCCTTTGCACGGTAATCAACCAAACCCGTACCTAGCCTGTATGGCTACCCTGCTACGGGTAACGTTGGACTAGGCCAAAGTTTGACAACTACAATGCCGGAATAGTCAAGACCTCAGGTCTAAGGCTATCGTGACAGGTGTACAGGAGAGGCTCGCTTATGACTAAACCCATGCAGGACTCTCCGGGTCGGTCCAGCAATTTGTAACCTTTACAAATTTGCACCATGACTCTCGAGAAGCAACTAGTGCATGTATCTCTATACACCGAGCTCATGCTGGTCTTAGTTCATTTACGTTCCCACGTGAATGATCGACCAGGGATAGTTTTAGATTAATTATCATATGATTAATCAAGGACGCTATCATAGTAAACACGCTAATAATATGATAACAACATAATTTATCTATATAAATTAATCAAAAACATATGTTCAAACAAAACATATAAATAAAATGATTGGCCCTAGGGCACAATCTCCATCACTAAGGCATCATGACAGGCGTACAGGAGAGGCAAGCTGATGACTAAACCCATGCAGGACTCTCCGGGTCAGTCCAGCAACTTGTAACCCTTTACATAATTGCACCATGACTCTCGTTTCAGCATCTAGTGCATGCATCTCTATGCACCGAGGTCATGCTGGTCTTAGTTCATTTTTGCTCCCACGAAAACAATCGACCAGGGACAGATTTAGATTAATTATCACATAATCAATCACGGACGCTATCATAGTAAACATGCTAATTATGATAACAACATAATTCATCTCTATAAATTAATCCAAATGTTCATAACATTTTACATAAAATGATTGGCCCTAGGGCACAATCTCCAACAGACTCCCAATTGCACTAGGGTACAATCATCAATGTAGCTGTTCCTACTCCTAGGTACACTGATCAATGCGTCTAATCCCCATCGACGATACATGTCGCTCATGTATGACCCTTGCAAGAGGCTTTGTCAGAGGATCGGCAACGTTATCCTCGCCTACTACTTTACATATCTTCACATCACCTTTGTCAATCATCTCTCTGACAAGGTGAAAACGTCTGAGTATATGTTTGGTCCTCTGGTGGGACCGCGGCTCCTTGGCTTGCGCAATAACACCACTATTGTCACAATACAGGGTAATGGGATCAGAGATGGTCGGAAGCACACCAAGCTCGAAGATGAACTTTCTAATCCACACAGCCTCCTTTGCTGCATCCGATGTTGCAATATAGTCGTACTCCGTTGTAGAATCGGCAATCGTGCTCTGCTTGGAACTCTTCCAGCTCACGCTGCCACCGTTCAGGAGAAACACATATCCTGACTCCGATTTAAAGTCATCTTGGTCGGTTTGGAAACTAGCGTCTGTGTAACCCCTTACACATAGCTCCTCATCAGTTCCACCGTAAACGAAGAACTCATTCTTAGTTCTTCTCAAGTACTTAAGGATATTTTTGACGGCGATCCAATGATCCTCACCAGGGTCTTGTTGGAATCGACTTCTCATGCTTAGGGCAAATGACACATCGGGTCGAGTACATAGCATGGCATACATGATGGATCCTATTGCTGAAGCATAAGGAATTCCACTCATGCGCCCTCGCTCAACAAGTGTCTTGGGACACTGTTTCTTGCTCAGGGTCAGCCCATGATTCATCGGTATGAATCTCTTCTTGGAATCTTGCATACTGAACCTCTTCAGTACCTTATCCAAGTATGTACTCTGACTCAATCCAAGAAGCCTTCGAGATCTATCTCTATAGATCTTAATGCCTAAAATATAGGCAGCTTCTCCTAAGTCCTTCATTGAAAAGGATTTTCCCAACCAGGATTTTACAATCTCTAAGGTTGGAACATCATTTCTAATGAGTAATATGTCATCGACATATAATACCAAGAACACAATTGTGCTCCCACTAACCTTCATGTAGACACAAGGTTCATTAGGGTTTTGTAAAAAGCCAAACTCTTTGACTACTTCATCAAAACGATGATTCCAACTCCTGGATGCTTGCTTCAATCCATAAATGGATCTTTGAAGCTTGCATACCATGTCTGGTGCCTCAGGATATACAAACCCCTCGGGCAGCCTTCCGTTAAGGAACGCTGTTTTGACATCCATTTTCCATATCTCATAGTCATAATATGCGGCTATGGCAAGGAGGATCCTAATGGACTTGGCCAACGCAACAGGAGAAAACGTTTCGTCATAGTCAATACCATGACGTTGCGTAAATCCCTTTGCAACTAGCCTCGCCTTGAAGACGTTGACATTGCCATCCATGTCTGTTTTCTCTTTGAAAACCCACTTGCGCCCTACGGGTTTTACCCCTTCGGGTGGAGCGACCAAGGTCCACACCTTGTTGTCGTACATAGATTGCATCTCAGCCTTCATGGCTTCAATCCATTTCTCAGAGTTGGGATCCACGATGGCTTCTTGATAGGTGGTTGGCTCACCATGCTCCGTGAGCAACACATCCTTGTTTTCAGTCACCAGAAATCCATATCGCTCAGGCTGAAAACGTGTCCTATCAGACCTTCGTGGTCCTTGTGTCACTGGAGGAGTTTCCACAACATCTTATGGTTCTTCTCCAGTTTCCGTCTGCGCCTCTGATGCGTCTTGTGGAGCTTGAACTTCTTCAAGCTGTATCTTACTCCCACTGTTTCTTTTCGAAATTAGATCATTCTCTAAGAAGAACCCACTTCTGACTACAAACACTTTGTTGTCAGTTGGGCAGTAGACATAATACCCCCTCGTTTCCTTGGGGTATCCCAGAAATAGACACTTGAGGGATTTGGGAGATAGCTTATCGTTAGCTTGTTGCTTAACGTAAACCTCACATCCCCAAACCTTGAGGTAAGATATAATGGGACTCTTCCCACTCCATATCTCATAGACGGAACACGGTTAAGTGTGAACGCGGTAGCTTCTAAAGCATATCCCCAAAAGGATGGCGGAAGATCAGTTTGACTCATCATAGATCGAACCATATCCAATAGAGTTTGATTCTTCCTCTCAGACACACCATTCCACTGTGGGGTTCCAGGAGGAGTAAGTTGTGAGACTATCCCACAACTACTAAGATGATCAATGAATTCTTGACTCAAATATTCGCCTCCTCAATCAGATCGAAGGACCTTGATTTTCTTGTCAAGTTGGTTCTCAACTTCATTTTGAAATCTCTTGAACATTTCAAAAGACTCTGACTTGTGCTTCATTAGGTAGACGTAGCCATACCTACTAAAGTCGTCAGTAAACATAATGAAGTACGAGTAACCTCCTCTAGCATGGATACTCTTGGGTCCACATACATCACTATGTATGATTCCCAACAAGTCAGATGCCCTCTCACTGTGACCAGTAAAGGGCGTCTTTGTCATCTTACCAAATAGACAAGATTCACAAGCATCATATGATTCAAAATCAAATGAGCTTAGAAGTCCATCTCTATGGAGCTTCTCTAGGCGTTTCTCGTTTATATGGCCTAAATGACAATGCCAAAGGTATGTAGGATTAGATAAGTTAATCTTAATCCTTTTCGTATCGATGTTATAGATCTCGTTATTATGTTGTTGTTCCAATTTTAAGATATAGTGGTTATCGTGCAAATCTCCATAAGCATATAACACATTATCTTTGTAAATTGAACATTTTCCATTCCCATTCACACAAACAAATCCTTCCTTATCCAAATAAGAAAGTGATATAATGTTAGAACTCAAGGATGAAACATAATAACAATTGTTCAAAAACAAAACAAGCCCAGTGGGCAAAACTAGCTCGTATGTTCCTACAGCAACAGCAACAACCCTTGCACCATTGCCTACACGTAGGTCCACCTCGCCTCTGCTCAGCTTTCTACTTCTTCTCAACCCCTGCACATTAGTACATATGTGAGAACCACAAGCAGTATCCAATACCCAAGTGGTAGGAGTAGACAAGTGAACGCCTATAACATAGATACCTGAAGTAGAGGCTTCGCTCTTCTTCTTCTTCTTCTTCAGATCTTCCATGTACAACTTGCAATTCCTCTTCCAGTGTCCAGGCTTCTGGCAGAAGAAACAAACTGCATCCTTGGTGGGCTTTGCCTTCTTGGCAGGCGGTGGGTTAGGCTTAGCCGCAGGCTTGGTCACACCAACCTCGGCGTCTCCTTTCCTCTTTCCTTCGCCCTTCCCCTTTCCCTTGTTCTGAACTAACAAGACAGTGCTAGGCGCCTTCTTTATAGATGCCTCAGCAGTCTTCAGCATCCCTTGCAGTTCAGATACAAATTTCTCCATGCCATTCATATTAAAGTTTAAGACGAACTAGTCATAACTTCTAGGTGGCGAATTAAGGATCAAATCCGTCGCTAGCTCAGGCAAAATGGGAAATCCCAGCCTAGCCAGGTGATCTATATACCCCCTCATCTTTAAGACGTGGGCACTCACAGATCCACCTTCTGCCATCTTGCAAGAGTAAAGAGCCTTTGCAGTCTCAAACCTCTCTTGCCTTGCCTGTACTTGGAACATTTCCCTAAGATGTGTTATCATTTCATATGCCCCCATGTTCTCCAAGTTCTTTTGGATCTCGGGAACCATGGTAACCAGCATAAGACAGGCAACGTCCACAGAGTCACTTTGATGCTTCTCATAAGCATCTCTCTGTGCTGTTGGAGCGTTTGCAGCAGGCTGTTCAGGGATGGGGTTTTCCAGGACATAGAGCTTTCTGTCCTGGGTGAGAACAATTCTCAAATTTCGGTACCAGTCGAGAAAGTTAGTCCCAGTCAACTTGTCCTTCTCAAGGACAGATCGCAGTGATAGTGCTAAAACGTTTGTTGCCATTTGATTCTACAATTTAGATATGAAAAGTTTAATTAGCAGGAAAAATAAATATCCACCATTTTATAAAACCCAGTAAAATTTATTATTAGTGGCTAAGACCCATATTTCACCAAAGTTTACCGTCGCGTAGGCGATCATGCACCCTTTGGTTATTTAGGTAGGTAACTCTTTACCAATCACATCCTATGTGACTCTTAGATCTTTATGGGACTGTATCATCATATGATACTAATTATGGCACATTTATCTCATCTAATGCCTTGACGTCCAAAACCGTTTTGATAACCCTATTAAGTCACACGATAAAACATGTGAATGGCTAGGTTCAAAACAACGAGGCCGAAGCCCAACCCCATATCATCAAGGCCCAGCTGATCACGTGTCGCATAGGCGATCACCACATTCAAAGAACCAAGATTTCAATGGGCGTCACGTTGAAACTCCCATTCACCCGTGTCTCCTCAAGGTCAAGTCAGATACGTGTCGCGTAGGCGAACACCCCTCCACGATGAACAAGATTTTAACAGGGTGTTTTATCGACGGCATTAAAACTTAAGATTTTCTAAAAGGGTTTGATTTTTAAAAGGGTCCGTTTTATAGTTTAATTTTAAAAACTCCTTTTAAAATTAAAAGAGTCATGCCACATGTTTATTTCCCCATGTATCACATACATATAAACATGTGCACGGATCTTGCATCCTATGCAAAATCCCACGCTCGTATCGTATACGTGGTTGTAGCGTAAAATTTAAAATAGCATGTTAAAATTTCGCACCCTAAGCATACATCTAGCGCCTTGCATCACATACAAACTAAATGTAAAAACATACCGTGTTTAGATATGGCCCATCTACCCTATAATCCTCCCAAGCCAATGAGACAATTTTTGTAAAAGAAAAAAAAATTACATAAGAATAAACCCCAGTTACATTAAGGTATAAACTGAAAGTAAAATTACAATAGAGTGGAGGGAGACGACACGCAAGCCGTGTTTACCAAAACCCTAGAGCCATATCCAACACCACACAATACACATATGAACAATTCATATAATTATGTCAAACACGGCATACAACAACACATATCAAAAACCATTTTTAAAATGTGTTCAATTTAGGGTTTGTGCAATTTTAACATGCCTTTCTTTGAAATTGGGCCTTTGTATCAATAATTATAAAAACCATGAATCCCATTCAAGAATTTAAATTATTGACCCAAAAATTTTAAAATTCGTAATTTTAATAAATTTTCAGCCACCCCACAATAATTATAATTAAAACAATTTTATTTATAATTATATAGGGATTTCGACTTTAGGCCTTAAATTCAAAGAAAAATTTTCTAATCGATCCTATCGATTCCATATGTATCATATACATATAATTTGCATCTTTTTCGTAGATTGAGTTTTTAAGAAAACTGTTCGGTGGATTTTTGTAAAACCAAACATGTGATTGAAAGCAGTAAACACACATATCATACATCATATGTACACATAAACAGTTTTAAATCCAGGACTAGTGTGGCTCTGATACCACTTTTGGGAAATCCCGGCGCAAAACGCAGCGGAAGCAAAATACAAAAATTAAAATTTAAATGCGCCAGCCCTAGATTTCCTGAACGGATCCGCTAGTTGAATTTAAAACCTGTTAAGATAGTGGTATACCTCACGAGTTCCAATCGGTTTGGTTGTACGGGGAATTTCCTAGAAGTCCACGTGACGCGTCCTTCCTCCACCGGTGATCCACACGAACAATTTTTCGGGCACCAAGGTGCTAGCCTTCGATTCTTTTCTCCAAAAGAACAAGGGACTCGATCTACGGCTCTAGGACTCAAGAACACCTTCTTGAATCTCTAAAGGATGGTGGCGCAAAACAAGAACTCTTTCTTGTTAATTCTCTCAAAACCCTAGCTATGGAGAAACTAGACCTCTCACTCACTCTTGGAGAAGAAGAAGAATTTCTCTCTCTAGGTCTTGAAGGTGGCGACTTGCTCTCTTCTCTCTCTAGGGAAGAAAAAAAATTTTCACAAATGAATTGTGTTGCCCCCAAGTCGCCTAGCCCCCTAGGGTTATAATTAAAATTAGAGCATTATTATAATTCTAAAATTATAATATCATGACTTCATGAATTGAATTTCCAATTAAAATATTGCTTAATATTTCAATTCAAATTCAAATCGTAATCTTAGGGAATCAAATGGAAGATCAAATCTTCCCTTGGGACCCACCTAAGAAAGGCGCCATATGCTCTAATTTTCCTTTGGAATTTTATAAATAAAAAACATTCCTAACAATTAGGAAGTCATGATTTTCCAAAGATTATGAGTTAAGATATTACCCTAAATCTTAGATTCAAATCTTTTGATATCTACATCAAATCTTTTGGAGAATTTTATTAATCTAAAACCATAAAATGAGGCGCCACCCTCAAACAATATTGGAGAATTTTATAAATCAATAATCTCCTAACTTTTAGGAATCTTATCTGATTTATTATTCCCTAATATTATAATTGTAAATAATTAATCCCATTAAATATTTAACAATTATTATATTTAAACTTGTCCCACAAATTTAAATATATCACAACTGTAGATTATTTAAGACAAGACTTAATGTCCCAGACATTTCGCTATGTCTTAAATTGTGTCACCGGAGGGACCCACGAATTAACCCTAATTTGTGTCCCTTTAAGCGGTGTCCTGATCCTGCTCATGTGTGACCCAGCAGGCCTCACGTGAAGTTGGCAGCAAGCCATCTCTATGACCTGCAAGTCGTGAGCGGACTCTAGCAAGCCATCACGACTACCCAAAACACGTGAGTTATCGTTTTTACCAAAACCGACTTAACCTTAGTACCTCCTTGTCATAGACCCTATTGTCCTACGATATCTTGGTCATGGATTAGGCACAGGAAAGTCATCCATAATCCAAACCACAACTTTCTCGATCTTCTTGAGTAAGTCCCAATATACTGAGTGGCCACTCTTTTCCTTGGACACACTCATCGAGGGCGCCAGCTAGATATCTCTCATTTAATGAGGGACAAAATCCCATCTTGGCCAAACCACATTCCTCAGCACTCAATCAACCAAACCCGTACCTAGCCCTTATGGCTACCCTGCTACAGGCAACGTTAGACTAGGCCAAAGTCTGACAACTGCAACGCCGGAATAATGATGACCTCAGGTCTAAGGCATCGTGACAGGCGTACAGGAGAGGCAAGCTGATGACTAAACCCATGCAGGACTCTCCGGGTCAGTCCAGCAACTTGTAACCCTTTACATAATTGCACCATGACTCTCGTTCCAGCATCTAGTGCATGCATCTCTATGCACCGAGGTCATGCTGGTCTTAGTTCATTTTCGCCCCCACGAAAACAATTGACTAGGGACAGATTTAGATTAATTATCACATAATCAATCACGGACGCTATCATAGTAAACATGCTAATTATGATAACAACATAATTCATCTCTATAAATTAATCCAAATGTTCATAACATTTTACATAAAATGATTGGCCATAGGGCACAATCTCCAACTGAAACGTTTTCCCCAGTTGCAATGGCCAAGTCCATTAGAATCCTCCATGCCATAGCCGCATATTATGACTATAAGATATGGCAAATGGATGTCAAAACAGCATTCCTTAATGGAAGGCTGCCCGAGGATGTGTACATGACCCAACCTGAGGGGTTTGTATGTCCAGAGGAACTAGAGAAGGTGTGCAAGCTTCAGAGATCCATTTATGGATTGAAGCAAGCATCACGGAGTTGGAATCATCATTTTGATGAGGTAGTCAAAGAGTTTGGCTTCTTACAAAACCCTGATGAGCCTTGTGTTTACAGGGTTTATGTCGATGACATATTCCTCATTGGAAATGATGTTCCTACCTTGGAGATTGTGAAATCTTGGTTGGGAAAATCATTCTCGATGAAGGACTTAGGAGAAGCTGTCTACATTCTAGGCATCAAGATCTATAGAGATAGATCTCGAAGGCTTCTTGGATTAAGTCAGAGTACATACTTGGATAAAGTACTGAAACAGTTCAGTATGCAGGATTCCAAGAAGGGATTCATACCGATGAATCATGGTTTAGTCCTGAGCAAGAATCAGTGTCCCAAGACACTTGATGAGCGAGGGCGCATGAGTGGCATCCCTTATGCTTCGGTAATAGGATCCATCATGTATGCCATGCTGTGTACTCGACTAGATGTGTCATTTGCCCTGAGTATGACGAGCTGGTTCCAACAAGACCCTAGTGAGGATCATTGGACCGCTGTCAAAAACATCCTTAAGTAATTGAGAAGGACTAAGGATGAATTCTTGGTTTATGGTGGAACTGATGAAGAGCTATGTGTAATTGGTTACACAGACGCCAGTTTCCAAACCGACCAAGATGATTTTAAATCGCATTCTGGATACGTGTTTCTCCTGAATGGTGGCAGCGTGAGTTGGAAAAGTTCCAAATAGAGCACGATTGCTGATTCTACAACAGAGGCTGAGTATATAGCAGCATGAGATGCGGCGAAGGAGGATGTATGGATTAGGAAGTTCATTGCTGAGCTTGGTGTGGTTCCGACCATTGCTGATCCTATAACCTTGTATTGTGACAATAGTGGTGTTATTGCACAAGCCAAGGAGCCTCGGTCCCACCAAAGGACCAAACTTATACTCAGACGTTATCACCTTGTTAGAGAGATGGTTGACAGAGGTGATGTGAAGTTATGTAATGTAGCAGGCGAGGATAATGTTGCCGATCCTCTTACGAAACCTCTAGCACGAGTCATACATGAACGCCATGTAACGTCGATGGGGATTAGACACATTGATCAGGGTACCTAGTGTAGGAACAGTTTGATTAATGATTGTACCTAGTGCAAGTGGGAGTTTGATGGAGATTGTGCCCTAGGGCCAATCATTTTATATGTTTGAACATATTATTTGATTAATTTATGGATGATAAATTATGTCGTTATCATATTATTAGCATGTTTACTCTGATAACAATCCCTGATTAATTATGTGATAATTACTCTAAACTATCCCTGGTCGATTATTCAAGTGGGAATGTGAATGAACTAAGACCAGCATGACTTCGGTGTATGGAGATACACGCATGAGATGCTTTACGAGAGTCATGGTGCAATTATGTAAGGGGTTACAAGTTGCTGGACCGACCCGGAGAGTACTACATGGGTTTAGTCATGAGCTAGCCTCTCCTGTACACCGGTCACGATGCCCTTAGACCTGAGGTCTTGACTAGTCTGGCGTTGGAGATGTCGAACTTTGGCCTAGTCCAACGTTGCCCGTAACAGGGTAGCCATATAGGCTAGGTACGGGTTTGGTTGTTTACCGTGCTGAGGTATGTGGTTGACCAAGAAGGAATTTTGTCCCTCATTAAGTTGAGAGATATTTAACTGGCGCCCTCAATGAGTCTGTCCAATGAATGTGTGGCCACACAGGGAAATGGGACTATCTCAAGGAATCGAGAAAGTTATGGTTTGGATTAAGGATGACTTTCCCGTGCCTTATCCATGACCAAAATATCGTGTGACAATAGGGATTATGACAAGGTGGTACTAAGGTTAAGTCGTTGGCGTTAGAACGATAACTCACGTGTTTTGGGTAGTCGTGATGGCTTGCTAGACTCCGCTCTTGACTTGTGAGTCATAGAGATGACTTGCTGCCAACTTCACGTGAGGCCTGTTGGGTCACACACGAGCAGGATCAAGATACCATAATGGGACACGAATTAGGGTTTAATTCGTGAGTCACTTTAGTGACACAATTTAAGACATAGTTGAATGTCCAGGACATGAACTCTTGTCTTAAATAAGATCTACATTTGTTATATTTAAATTTGTTAGACAAGTTTAAATATATCAAATGTTAAATAGTTAATTTGATTAATCTATTCACAATTGAATTCTTGTTTAAAATATTAGGGAATAATAAATTGAATAAGCTTCCTAAAAGTTAGGGGATTATTGATTTATTAAATTCTTTAATATTGGATAACAAGAGAGAGAGGGTGGCGCCTCAATCTTAATTTAATTAATAAAAATGTTTTGTTAATTTAAATTCAAGATTTGAATTTGAATTCAAGATTCAAATTTGAATTAAAGATATTAAGGTAATATTTTAATTCAATTTGTTAAGGATATTAATAAGATTATGATAACTTCCTAAGAGTTAGGGTTGTTATCTTATTTATTAAATTCCTTTAAAATGGGCTAGGAGGTGGCGCATTCTTGGAAGAGTGGAGTGCAAGATTTGATCTTGCATTTTGGATTTCAAGATTGCATTTTGAAATTTAAATAAAGATATTAATGTAATATTTTAATTAAGAATTCAAATCCTCGTGACTCATTCCAACCAATGGGAATTGGGCATTCGAGATTTAGTTTTCAGGATTTGATCTTGAAATTTAAATTTAGTAATTCCCTATTTTCATGAGTTTGGGAAAACATTCTCCCTATTTAATGAGAGATACACACGTCCATCTCTTGACCTTTAGTGAGACTAAAAATTCGACTTTCCAAGAGAGAGAAAGTGAGAAAGTCGAGCTAACCCTAAATGGTTTAGGGTTTGAGTTGTGTGTAAGATTTTGGGCGCCACTTCCTTGGAGTTTTCAAGAACCGTTCTTGAAAACTCAAGATTCGTAGATTGGGTTCTCGCATTCTCTTGGAGAAGAGATTGGAGGCTAGCACCTGGGTATCTGCCAAACTGTTTGTGTGGATCACCAACAGAGGAAGAACACGAGTTCATGGGCTTCTTGGATTCGCGAGTTTAAAGCAACCGTCTGATTAGGTATACATCTTTCCTTTTCTAGTATAAACACAGTTAGTGGATCCTAGAAGGAAAATATAGGGTTATGGAAAATTTTATTTTTTACCCTTTTCTGCTGCGCTCGCTCTATAATTTTCCAACAAATTCAACAAGACTTACTTGAACATAAAGGAGATTGATGACAAAATAACAGTTTACTCTTTCTTCTCAGAAATTAGACCTAAACACGCCTATAAGGAATTGACATACAGGAACCGAAGTCTGTAGGGGAATTTCTTTCAATGTCTGAGTAATTCATAACAAAGGAGGACCTGGACAAAACCCAACGGGATTGCTTCGCAAGGATAGAACCAGACAGTAGGAAGCCGCAGAGCAAGAACCCTAAAAGAAGTGGGGATAGCTCAAGAGGAAGAGATCAGCAAAGGTGCCCACGGTCCACACCTAGAGGGAAATATGCAATATATACAGTACTCACAGTAAGCTAGTCTGAAATATTTCACGAAACTGCCAATACGGACCTCCTCCCGAAACTCCTAGAACGCCCTAAAAGATCGAGGAGAAGCGTGGACAACAGCAAGTACTGCAGGTACCACAGGGGTGAACAACATACTACCGATGAATGTGTCACTCTAAAAGATGAGATAGAAAGCCTCATTCAGTGAGGACGCCTACCCTCCAGGATCATCAAAAAAAGAAGGAAGCAAGGGAACGCGAGACGAAAAGGATGCCAGAGAGGCGAAGAAACCCAAGGGCTCTGACGACCAAAAGGGGGGTCGACGCACACCACCCAGAGAGGACAAACCGACGGGCATAATACACATGATCTCAAGTGGCATTGAGAAAAATGAGGCAAAGAGCCCACATAAAAGAAGAAAGGTGAACAGATCAATACGGAAGATAGATTACAAAGAACCATCTACTGAGGACAAATGGGTCGAACCCATAACTTTCACTGACAATGAATTATGGGAGGTCAATCGTGCATATCACGACCCCAAGGTGATCACAGCCCAGATAGGCAAGTTCCTTGTCGAAAGGATCATGATAGACCAAGGCTCCTCGGCGGGTATCCTGTACAAGAAATGCTTCGACCGGCTAGGAATTCCAACTGAGGATCCGAAAGACCATCATGGAAATCTGATAGGCTTTACAGGAGATCAAATTCCAGCAATTGGGAAGGTTGGCCTAAGACTCACTATAGGAGAATATCCGAGAACAACCAGCAATACAATAGAATTCATAGTGGTGCACGCGCCCTCAGCGTACAACGTCCTATTAGGACGCCCCTCCCTGAGAAAGATGAGAGCAGTAATTTCTACTGCGCATTTGTGAATGAAGTTCCCAACTCCATACGGAGTGGGGCAGGTGAGAACCAACCAGAAAACAGCAAGACAATGTTATGCGGTGAGCCTTGAAGCAACCAAAAAGGAAGATCGAAGAAGAAAGGCGAAAGCGCCCGAAATAGAGGACAACAACCAGAAAGCAGTGGATCCTGAAGTATGGAATTGGGAAGTAGAGGATTTTCGAGATGAAATTGAAGCCCAAAGGACATAGCCAATGGGGGATCTGGAAATTGTCCAAGTAGAATAGAAAAGACTGTACAAATCAACATGCTGTTACACGAAGAATAGAAAGACGAGCTAATTCAGCTTCTAAAAGCATCATTGGCTGTCTTTGCCTGGCATCGAGCTGACATGCCAGGAATAGATCCAGAGCTAAAAGAGGTTATTTGCCAGGTCCGGAGTTATTCAGCAAAAGAGGTTATTTGGCCAAGAGCGCCATATTGCAATCAAAGAGAAAGTGAGCAAACTCTTAGCTGCAGGCTTCATCAGGGAAACCAAATATCCTGATTGGCTTTCCAACATGGTGCTGGTCAAGAAAGCCAATGAAAAATGGAGAATGTGTGTTGACTTCACAGATCTGAAAAAAGCTTGTCCAAAGGACCACTACCCTTTGGCCAAGATTGACAAACTAATGGATGGAACATGCGGACATCAAACCATGAGCTTCCTTGATGCGTTCAGTGGCTACAATCAGATCAAAGTGAATCCTGAGGACGCCGAGAAAAACGTCCTTCATCACAGAGGTGGGAACGTACTGTTACACAGTAATGCCTTTCAGACTGAAAAACGTTGGCGCCACCTACAAGAGAATGATGGATCTTTTCTTCAAAGATTACATTGGAAAGAACATGGAAGTTTACGTCGACGACATGGTAGTAAAGACAAAAGAAGGAGGCAACAACACTGAGGACTTGAAAGAAATCTTCAACCAGCTGCGGAAGTATCAAATGAAGTTGAACCCCTCCAAGTGCGCCTTCGGGGTGAATGGAGGAAAATTCCTGGGATTCTGATGCGGACACCCGCCGTAAGGTGTCAAACACGTCAAATTAAATTTATACTCGAGCCTCGCAAGTATAAACTATATTTATTAAAATATAGTATAGATGTTAACCCAAGGTCAAACTCTCGCGGAACTTCTAGGAATTTTAACAACGATTGTATCAGAACAAGTTTTCGTGAACACGGGACAGGCTTATAAAGGTGAATTATAGTAACTAAAATTAAGAATAAGGAAAAGAATGAATTATCTGGTAAACGGTAACTAATAAGTGAAGAATTCGTCCCACGGATGTATCCTGAACTCGGCCTTCCCTGCTCAACAAAACATAGTAGAAAATACCCTCAAATAGATATGTTTATATACCACACTCAATAATGAATTTACACTCAAACACAATCAATCAAGTGACGGTAAATAAATATACGATTAAGATTAAACACTCAACCTACACTAGGTATGAACAATTTATCAAAGCTCTACGGGGCAATCTATATTATTGCCACATCGGAACAATAAACAAACTACGAATAATCCAAATTATATATTTCTTAGATAAATAGACCACCTCTTAGCAAACCCTAAAAAGCAACTTTATTAATCGTGAGAGAGACAAACTCTGGGAATGTCAAGGTCTCATTACTTTTATGAAGCATTAATCTATAAATCCGAACAATTGTATCTCAAAACTAGCACCTAATTCTAAGAAAAATTATTAAAGAAACATAATCTAAATAAACAACACTTCCTGATCTATGAAGAACATTGAGCTCTGGCCTCCTTCATGATACTCCGGCGGGAACAAAGGTTTTTAACCTTGCATCCTAGAACAAGTGAATTCTTCTCTATTTCTGTTTTTGGTGTGAAACTCGTGAATTGGTTCTCTGAGCATGGAATGACGGCCTCTATTTATAGTGTTGAGTAGTGTGCTTGATCCGCAAGTCAAGGGGAAAATTTCGCCTTTGGGTCGTGGGCTGCGCCGGCGGCCTGATACGAAGGCGCAGCGAAATATCCACGATATTTCGATTATATCTTCGTATCTTGAATCGTAGCCGTGAAAAACATACTCTACTGCTTTGGAATATTTTGAGCCGCGAGATTTCCCTTTTTGAGCCGCGGGCCCAAAGAGACGGCGCAGACTTAATCTGTGCTGAAGCTTTCTTGCTGACGTCATATTCCTAGAAAATTCCTGAGCCGTTGGAATTGCTATCTTGCGCTGACGGCTCACCCAACGGCGCAAGATATCTTTTGCGCTCTTCGTTATCTTCGAGATAATTCCTTTGTTATTTTTATAATTCTCAGCTAAAACACTTAATAAACGATTATGCAAAATCTTATAAAATACTTTAATAATATTAAATGCATAAAATAGTTGTTAATTTTGGGTTTTTATATTATTCTTAATGCGACACCTATAATATAGATCCCTAGTCATATTATGGCTCATTAGCTAAATATATATATTAATAACAACAAGATATGACCAAAAATATATATTCATTTTAGGTCAGATCAGATTCATGCTCACCCACAGAGGAATTGAGGCAAACCCAAAGCAATGCCAAGCCATTTTGGAGATAAAAGCTCCAAAAACAGTCAAGGAAGTCCAGCGCCTAAATGGCAGGCTAGCCGCCCTACATAGGTTCTTGTTGTGGTAGAAGGCGCCCAAGGCCTTATCAAAAATAAAGCTTTCTAGCTACTAGCTTTTCCCTTTTCAATATATCTTGTTTTTGAATTCTGTCTTTGTTTTTTAGTTCTACTTTCAAAGTTATTATGTTAGCCGCCTCATGGCGAACATTTATCATTAATGAAACGAGTATTACTCATGAAAAGTTCTCTCTATGTTCAGGTCTGCCGATAGATGCTTACCTTTTTTCAAAACATTAAAAGCGAACCACAAATTCGAATGGACCAAGGAATGCGAGGAAGCCTTCCAAGAGTTGAAAAAATATTTGGCATCACTGCCAACTCTGGTAATTCCAGTCAAGGATAAACCCATATACGTCTATCTAGCATCTACGAATGAAGCAGTCAGCTCAGCCCTAGTGCTAGAAGATGGAGAGGAACAGAAGCCCAGCTACTTCACCAGGAAAACTCTTACAGGGGCAGAAAAGCGCTACCACCGCCTGGAGAAACTTACTTTCTCACTACTTCAGTCAACTAGAAAGTTGAGGCATTACTACCAACAGTATCAAATCATTGTCAGAACCGACAAACCCATCAAACAGATGGTTGAACAACCAAACATCGCTAGGAGAATGTTAGTTTGGTCAATAGAAATTTTCAAATACGGAATAACATGTGAGCCAAGAAGGGCCATCAAGGAACAAGCGTTGGCAGACTTCAAAGCAGAAATGACAGGGCTCAAGAACGCCCAAGACTGGATGTGGAAGATACACATTGATGGAGCGGCGTCGAACTCACAGCGAGGCGTAGGAGTAGTGATGCAAGCCCCAGATGGCTCTATTGTGGAACAATCTATAGAAATTGAGTTCCCAATCACCAACAACCAAGCAGAATATGAAGCACTAATAGCTGCTCTGAAATTGGCAGCAAACATCAACGCCAAAAAGCTAGAAATCTTGGGAGATTATCAATTGGTGATACAGCAAATGAATGGAGAATATGAAACAAAAGATCCAATGATGATCCAATACGCACAAAAAGCGAAGCAAATCATTGAGGGCTCTAGAATTGAAGCCACATTCCAGCACATCTCAAGAAATGACAACACTAGAGCAGATGCCCTGGCCAAACTGGCGTCCAAGCCAACCAAAGGTGGCAGAGACTTCATCATCAAAACAACTCTAAGGGAGCCTTCAATCCAGGAAAAGGAGGTTCTCCCATCAGAAGAAGTAGATGATTGGAGAACGCCAATATTTAAATATTTGGCAACTAATGCCCCCCCTCAAGATAAAGGCGAAGCTAGAAAGGTTACTAGAAGATCTGGCAGATACTTCATAAGGCAAGGTGCCCTTTACAGGAAAAACATCAGTCATCCTGGAGCCAAGTGCATAGCAGGAGACGAGATCAACAGGGTATTGATGGAGATCCATGAAGGACTATGTGGAAGCCACCAAGGCCCAATGGCAATGAGAAAGAAAATCCAAAGGGCAGACTATTACTGGCCCATAATCCAACACGACACTGAGAATGTTGTCGGTTCTTGCAAGAAATGCCAAAAGTATGCCAATATGATACACTCATACCCTGCGCCCCTAAACGCCATTTCTTCACCATGACCTTTCGACCTTTGGGGAATTGACAATGCAGGACCATTCCCAATGGCAACTTACCAGAGGAAATTTCTCATAGTCGTGGTGGACTATTTCACAAAGTGGGTAGAAGCAGAAGTCGTGGCGTCCATAACCACCGAAGTCTTGGAGAAATTCGTGTGGCAAAACATCATCACCAGGTTTCTTGGTGAGAAGAGTGTTTGAACTATCAATTGTGAGTAAGTTTAATTAATAAAATTATATTACAATGAGATTGTGCATTTATGAGTATATGTGACCGTGATCAGATGTACGTGAAAGTGTTGCTAAAGCTATGAACTTATGTGAATGAGAGGGATCTTAGTGTAGGCCCATGATGAGAATTGGATTTGTTCAAGTACGTTTGCAAATTGGTTGACATCATGCTTGAAACAAATAAGGATATTAAAAATTTCTATCTTTTGTTGTCTCTACAATGTTGGTTCTTATATTCGAGTCATTGTTTGCCAAACATTTGGTTTTACTTTGTTGTTCTTATATTAAACATGGTATATGTGTCCTTTTGATGATTGAAACTTGTGAGAAGTTTCAAAGTTTGTCTAGAGGCTTATGCCTAAATGGGTGAAATTTAATGGGAGAAAGAAAGCGGGAAGTGTTTTAATTGCTACATCCTATGGCTATATCATGAACACGATTATGAGTGTTCCTCATGTGACATATATATATTGTCTTAATGTGTATGTTCTATTTGGACCATGTTTTGGGCACGTCAAATGCTTGATCATGCATTTATTGTTTTCAGTTATTAGTCCAAAGTCTGTTTCATTGTGTTCCCAAATATTTTCATTGTTTAGGGATCCTCATTGTTAGAGATCAATCATGTTGGTGTCAATTATCTGTATATGTGATATGCGTGCGTGTGAATGAGCATGATTATAAATACTTGGTGATAATTGTTGTTTGGTATGCTAAGCTCTAGAATTGTAAAATTTTATATGATCAATGTGAATGAAATGTCTAAGGGGTCACATGAAGTGCAATGTAAAATGGTGGTATCTAAATAAAATTTTAACTTGAATTTATGTGTGAAGTTGAGCCCAAATTGTCTGATGATTGTTTGTGTACATATTATTTAAGTTTTCAGTGGTTCATATATGTAATTAATTGGAATTCTGGGAACGTTATGTGATTACTTTAGCAATGCTAAGTTGTAGCATTGAATGGATTGTGATGCAAAATTGATGTTAGTTTACTTGAGAAATTTTGTTTGACTATGGCCAAGTTATTGATGATTTGGTTTGAGCACATGAGACATGTGGCAAAAATGAATGAATAATGTATAGTATATTGTCTTTCGCTTCCTCGATGATCGAATTTTGTGGGCAAAATTCTTTTAAGGGGGTGGGAAATGTAATACCCCATATTTAATTTTATTTTAAATTGTTGGTGTGATTTGAAATATTATTAAATATGTATATTTGTTAGACGTATGTTAATTAAATACTTTAATTTGGACTTGAGAGAAGAAAATAAGATATTGAGAGTGAGAGGAGTAGATAATTATGGTAGAAGGAGGACCAAATTGCAAATAAATAAAACATTAGATCTATTAGATTGAGAAGGGACTAAACTGCCGAATTTAAAAGTAGTTGTAATTAAAAGTAAATTTAAGGAATGTATGGTTAGAGGCCTTAAAGTAATTACAAAAGATAGAGGGACCATATTGGAAAAGAAATAAAACTTTAGGAGTCTAAGTATAATAATTAGAAAGATTGGGGGCAGAATTGCAACTTTCCCCAAAGTTTTTAAGAATGCAATTATAAGAGGGAGAAGGAGAGGAGTGTCAGCAGAGGCAGAATTATTTTTCAGAAACAGAGAGAGAGAGAGAGAGAGAGGGACGATGGAGAGGATGGTGGAGGAGAAAGAAAGGAGGGAATCCATCTATGGTTTTGGACTGAAGGTCAGGTCGGTGGATTGAGAGAAACTAGGCCACGAAAACTGACGCTTCAAGTGTGAAATATGCAAATTGGAAAGTTTTAGGGACTAAATCATCATTTAGGTGGGGTTTCTTCTTTCTCTCCTCTTTCAAAGCTTTACTTCTTGCTATGTTGCTTAGGGTTTCATGAATTGTTATGCTTGTTGTGATCTAGGGCCAATCATTTGGTATGTGAGAACATACTGGTTGACTAATTTATGGATGATAAATTGAGTCGTTATCATATTATTAGCATGTTTACTATGATAACAATCCGTGATTGATTATGTGATAATTAATCTAAAACTATCCCTGGTCGATCATTCACGTGGGAACGTAAGTGAACCAAGACCAGCATGACCTCGGTGTATAGAGATACATTCACTAGATGCTTCTCGAGAGTCATGGTGCAATCATGTAAGGGTTACAAGTTGTTGGACCGACCCGGAGAGTCCTGCATGGGTTTAGTCATAAGCTAGCCTCTCCTGTACACCTGTCATGATAGCCTTAGACCTGAGGTCTTGACTATTCTGGCATTGTAGTTGTCAAACTTTGGCCTAGTCCAACGTTACCCGTAGCAGGGTAGCCATATAGGCTAGGTACGGGTTTGGTTGATTACCGTGCAGAGGAATGTGGTTGACCAAGATGGGATTTTGTCCCTCATTAAGATGAGAGATATTTAACTGGCGCCCTCGATGAGTCTGTCCAAGAAATGCGTGGCCACGCTGGGAAACGGGACTAACTCAGGGAATCGAGAAAGTTATGGTTTGGATTATGGATGACATTCCCGTGCCTAATCCATGACCAAAATATCGTGTGACAATAGGAATTATGACGAGGTGGTATTTAGGTTAAGTCGTTAACGTTAAAGCGATAACTCGCGTGTTTTTGGTAGTCGTGATGGCTTGCTAGAGTCCGCTCTCGACTTGTGAGTCATAAGATGGCTTGCTGTCAACTTCACGTGAGGCCTGCTGGGTCACACATGAGCAGGATCAAGATGCTATTTTGGGACACGAATTAGGGTTATTTCGTGAGTCACTTTGGTGACACAATTTAAGACATAGTTGAATGTCTTAGGACATTAAATCTTGTCTTAAATAAATATCTATGATTGTGGTATTTAAATTTGTTGGACAAATTTAAAATATATATTAATTGTTAAATAGTTTACAATTAAATTCTTGTTTAAAATATTAGGGAATAATAAATTAAATAAGTTTCCTAAAAGTTAGGGAATTATTGATTTATTAAATTCACTAATATTGGGGAAACAAGGAATGAGGGTGGCGCCTGTTTTAGTCTTATTTTAATTAATAAAAATGTTTTGTTAATTAAATAAAGATAATAAGGTTTGAATTTTGAATTCAAACAATATCTTTTTGAAAAGATATAGGATTTGAATTAAAGATATTAAAGTAATATTTTAATTCAATATTGTTAGGAATTAACAAAGTTAGTTATAACTACCTAAGAAGTTGGGTTGTTATAGAATTCCTCTAGAACTACATGAGGATGGCGCATGGACTTGTTTCTTGGGGTGCAAGATTTGATCTTGCACTTTAAGTTTAAAAGATATGTGCAAAATTCGAATTTTATGATATAAAATATTAAAGTAATATGTTTATTATAAAAATCAATTCCTCATGACTCATTCCAACCAATAGGATTTCTGCAATGAAGATTTGATTTCAAGATTTGATTTTGAGTCTCAAATTTAAATTGCCACCTATTGAATTTTGAATTATAATATTAAAGTGTGATATTATAAATCAAAAGATACACTGAAATATATTAAGATATTCAATATCTTAGGGATTCACTAATTGGATTAGGATTCCCTAAATTTGGGAATGAGGAAGCTATAAATAGTGGCCTAGGCGCCTAACACAAAAACAACACACAACCAATTCTTGGTGAGACTAAGAATTTCGCCTAGTGCCCTACTGAGATTAAAAATTCGCCAAGTCCTAATATTGTGAGAGTGAGTCGATTTTCTTCTTGGAGAAAGAGAGTTAGATATGCACCTGATAATATTAGTACACCCCAATCAATCTTGAGAATCAAGAACGGTTCTTGATCATTCAAGAATCATAGATAGAGTTCCCGTATTCACTTGGGAAGAAGTGAAAGAGGCTAGCACCTAGGCATCTGCCAAACTGCTCGTGTGGATCACTGGTAGAGGAAGGACACTTGGAGTGGACTTCTCAAATTCGCAAACATGATAAGTCACCGATTGAAATATAGGTAAACATCTTTACTTTCCTGGTATAAATATAATCAGTGGATCCTGGAAGGAATCACAGAGTTAGCATATTTAATAAGTTTTTTTTTTATTTTTCCGCTGCGCTCCCTCTGTGATTTCCCAACAGTAACTTGGAGTATTATTTTGTAATATGAGTTTAATCCTTAATTTAAATAAGGATGTTACATTTGGCGTCCCAAACACCCTAATCTCTGACAATGGCGCTCAGTTCACAAGCAAGAAGTTTCAAGACTTCTGCAAGGTCTGGAAAATTCATCACAAGACCACTTCAGTAGAACACCCTACCACAAATGGCCAAGTTGAACTGGCCAACAGAATTATCATACAAGAAATTAAAAACATACTGGAGTCAGCAAAAGGAAGATGGGTAGACAAACTCCCCTCAGTATTGTGGTCATACAGAACCACCAAGAAAAACAGCCACCAAGGAAACGCCCTTTGAACTGGCATACGGACATGAAGCAGTGATATCGGCTGAAGTGAACGTTCCAACTGAAAGGATAGTCAATTATCCGAGCACCAATGACGCCAACTCTAGGTTGGAAGAGCTGGACAGCTTGGAGGAAAGAAGAGAAGTCGCGGCCATAAGGCAAGCTGCTTATGATCAGATGATTAAGAAATACCACGACGCCAAAATCAAGCCTCGAACAATTAAAGTAGGGGACTTGGTCCTTAGGACTGTCCAAAACAATCGAAAGGATCCCAGACACGGAAAGCTTGGACCAAATTCGGAAGGACCATACTGGGTAACAGAAACCCTACCCGGCAATGCCTTTAAGCTAGAGACAACCGAAGGAAAGCCACTTCCAAATGCTTGGAACATGGCAAACCTTAAGTTTTATTTCTCCTAGAAAAGAAGCTTTGTAGCAATCAAAGAAGGCCATTTAGCCATTGTGCTAAGATATTAAATCAAGAAAGTGCATTTTTCTTTCAACACACTATGTTAACTAAAAACAATATAAGTTGCTCGAGGGGACGCCCTCGGAATAGCAACAAAAAAGGTCCTCAAAGGCGCCATGTGGGTATGATACTCACTAACCAAGCGGATGCCCTCCCTTGGATGACTAGTCAAAATAAAGCCTAAGATACGCAACCCAAACGCTCAGAAAGCTTGCCCAACGCGAGGCAGCACTTTGACATGCAAACAATAAGCCCAGATAATGAAAAGCGCCTACGAAAGGGAAAACAAGCAATGCATGCACAACAAGGAAAACAGAATTATGCACAAAGTAAAGTAAAACCTACGGCATAATTAAAAAGTCGACAACGCCGCCCACATATTAAACAATGTGGCATGAAAGTCACACAACATCCAAAAATAAGTGGCACAAAGGCCACAAAATATCCCAACTTCAAAATAAATAAGGCCGCGCAGGCCCAACATAAAACAGATATAGGCACGCAGGCCTAAGCAATAGCAGGGGCGTCCTCGATGTCGCCAGCCGACGGGGCGTCCTCATCCGCGACATTATCCGCAGTCCTGTCATCATCCGCAGCATCATCTGCGGCGTTGTCACCATCCTCCGCGGCGTTGACATCAGCAAGCACGACGTCTCCAGGAACCTGGTTGTCAGCGCCCTTAGAGATAGGGATCTCACAATTCTCAAACCAGGGGAACTCAGGAACGCCCTCGGATTCATAGCCTGGCAATGCATAGTTCTCGGGCATTCGGGGAATCTTTAAAGCAGGCTCAGCATCTATCGGGTCACGAATCACCCTGCTCTCTACAATCTTGTTTGGGCAGATTCCCGAAGTGTCCAGGTCTGGGCACCGTAGCTTTAGTTGAGCGACAGCATTTCTGAATCCCAGATAATTGTACCGGGATCCCCTCCATTTGATTTGCCGCTTTGCCAAATCCCTAAGAGCCTCATAGGAGTCCTTCTCTTTCTAAACCTCCACCTCAAGCTCAGTTACACACCTATTGGCAGTCTCGAGGGCGCCAGTTGATTCCTCTAACTACTTACCCTTCTGCTCAAAACCTATTTGAACAGAGTCCAGGGACGCCTTGGGCAAGTTAAGATCCTCAGTCAAGTCCTCCACAGAGCGACGCAGCTTCTTGGCGTCGTCTCGAGCATCGCCCCTCTCAGAAATGAGGTCCTTCCTGGAAACACTAGAAGCCAACACCTGAAGCGGTGCCGCCAATAAAAATTGAGCAGTTTCCATAGATGGATCCTGTGTATTTTCCATGGACCCCCTAGCCATATCATCTCTCTTCACCGCCGCTACCTCAGACAGGCAGTTGGTTAGAACCTCCAGAGCATCGAAGTTGCCAGATTCTGGAGCAGCTAGAATAAGAGGAATTTCGAGGCAGGTGCAGCAGTTTCTTTTCCTTTGCTCCGGGAGTCAGCGGGAGGGCTCGGAGCATCAACAGGCTCAATAATAGTAAGCTTCCCAGACTTCCTGGGAACAATGATAGGCCTCTCTACCGAAGACGTCGCCTCTTTTCCTTTATCTTTTCGAGGACGCCGTGTCTCAATAACGTCGGCTAGAGAGGCATCATCCACTACAAGTCAATAAAACATGGCTTAGCAACTGTCAAAAGAAGCATAAAATAAAAACAAGATGTGAAATAAGACACATACAACGTTTTGGGTCAAAAAGGTCTATGGTGATCAACCGCAGCACCACCAGACGTTCACCCACACTCAAATCCCTCCAATTGCACTCAAATTGCACCAAGCGAGGCCTCCTCCATGACAAGGGAAACTTGGCGCGGTCATCCGACTCGCGAACCCAGAAAGGCTAGTTAGGCCCTGACTCCTTGATAAAAACAAACTTCTTCTTCCAACCTTTTAGATTACTAATGGCATGGTCCAAAATCTGTGGATGCCCAAGGCGTCGATAAAAGGATACAAAGTAGTTATCCACCCAACAGGGATAGAAGAAGTATAGGAACAGTCGAGCAGTGACATCAACGCCATCCCTTTGGCACATGGCAATGAAACCGAGTAATATACGCCACCCATTGGTGCCCACTTGAACAACACACATATTCATCACAGCCAACAAATCACAAACGGCGGGGTGAAAGGGCATTTCTACATTACAACCCCCAAGGACATGTTCACCCAGCATAAAGCCCCTACCATCAGTATAAAAAATACTAGTCGCCTTCTTCAATTGACTCAAGGTTGAAATCTCACACCCTAATGACCGTCGTGTTGGAGATTGTGCCCTAGGGCCAATCATTTTATGTAAATGTTTTGAACATTTTTTATTAATTTATAGATAAATTATGTTGTTATCATAATTAGCATGTTTACTATGATAGCGTCCCTGATTAATTATAAGATAATTAATCTAAATCTGTCCCTGGTCGATTATTCTCGTGGGAGCGAGGATGAACCAAGACCAGCATGACCTCGGTGTATGGAGATACATGCACTAGATGCTTTACGAGAGTCATGGTGCAATTATGTAAGGGGTTACAAGTTGCTGGACCGACCCGGAGAGTCCTGCATGGGTTTAGTCATTAGCTAGCCTCTCCTGTACACCTGTCACGACGCCTTAGACCTGAGGTCTTGACTATTCCGGCGTTGTAGTTGTCAGACTTTGGCTTAGTCCAACATTGCCCGTAGCAGGGTAGCCATAGAGGCTAGGTACGGGTTTGGTTGATTATAGTGCTGAGGAATGTGGTTGACGAAGATGGAATTTTGACCCTCATAGAGATGAGAGATATCTGACTGGCGCCCTCGATGAGTGTGTCCAAGGAAAGAGTGGCCACTCAGGAAATTGGGACTAACTCAAGAAGATCGAGAAAGTTGTGGTTTGGATTAAGGATGACTTTCCCGTGCCTTATCCAGAACCGAGATATCGTGTGACAATGGGGTCTACGACAAGGTGGTACTAAGGTTAAATCGGTTTTAATGAAAACGATAACTCACGTGTTTTGGGTAGTCGTGATGGCTTGCTCGAGTCCGCTCTCGACTTGTGAGTCATAGGGATGGCTTGCTGTCAACTTCACGTGAGGCCTGCTGGGTCACACATGAGCAGGATCTGGACACCGCTTAAGGGGACACGAATTAGGATTAATTCGTGAGTCACTATGGTGACACAATTTAAGACATAGCTAAATGTCTAGGACATAAAGTCTTGTCTTAAATTCAATCTACGGTTATGATATTTAAATTTGTGGGACAAGTTTAAATATATTAATTGTAAAATAGTTAATGGGATTAATCTATTTGCAATTATAATATTAGGGAAAATAAATCAGATAAGGTTCCTAAAAGTTAGGAGATTATTGATTTATTAAATCCACTAATAAAAGGTTGAGGGTGGCACCTAATTTAAAGGAGATTTTAATTATTAAAATTGTTTTATTAATTAAAGTCACGAATTTGAATTCAAGATTTGATCTTGAGATTCAAAATTTGAATTAAAGATATTAGGGTAATATTTTAATTCAAAATCTTTGGAAGATAATAAGTTGGTTATAACTTCCTAAGAATTATGAGTTTTATTTTGATTTATAAAATTCCAAGATAATGGAAGGGGAATGGCGCATGGATTTGTGGATCTAACGAAGATTTCATTTTCCATTTTGATTCTCAAAGATTGCATTTTGAATTTGAATTAAGATATTGAGGTAATATTTTAATAAAGAATTCAAGTCCTAAAATTCTGATATTATTGTAATCTCATAATTTTATAATTTGATAATCCTATATTTTAGGGATTCCCTAATTATAATTATCAAAACTCCCCTAACTATATATTTTAAGAGGCAAGTCGACTTCGCCAACCCTAATTCACTAAGTGAATTTTGCTTTCTTCTTTAGTGAGACAAGAGAGAGAATTTCGCCTAGCCCTAAACCTAGAGAGAGAAGTCGATTTCTTCAAGAGTGAGAGGAAAAATCGACTTGTTCCTAAATTAGGGTTTTGAGAGAGAAAACAAGAGACCCTCTCTTGTTTCTTGCGCCACCTATCCTCTTGGTTCAAGAATTGTTCTTGAACACCAAGAGCCGTAGATCGAGGTCCTGAGTTCTTTTGGAGAAAAGAAGTGAAGGCTAGCACCTTGGTGCCACTAAACTGCTTGTGTGGATTACCGGCGGAGGAAGGACGCTTCAAGTGGACTTCTCGGAATCGCACAGTTCAACCGGACCGATTGAAACTCGGGAGGTATACCACTAACTTTACTGGTTTAAATTCATCTAGCGAATCCTGAAGGAAATCACAGAGTGGCGTTTTTGTTTTTTTGTTATTTGATTCTTATTCTCGCTTCCGCTGCGCGCTTTTGCCACGTGATTTCCCAACAGTGGTATCAGAGCCACGCTAGTTTTGAGTTTAATACTGGTTTTGGTGAATTGTACATGTGATGTATGATATGTGTTTACCGCTTTCAATCGTATGTTTGATTTTGTGAAAATCCACCGAAAAGTTTTCTTTAAAAACTCGATCTATGGAATAGGTGCAAATTTTATGTATATGATACATATAAAATCAATTGGATTGATTTGAAATATTTTCTTGAAATTTTAAGGCCTAAGTCAAAATCCCTATATAATTATAGTTAAAAATGTTTCAATTATAATATTATGGGGTGGCTGAAAATTTATTAAAATTATGAATTTTATATTTTTTGGGCAATAATTTAAATTCTTGAATGAGATTCTTGATTTTATAATTATTGATACAAGGCCTAATTTTCAAGAAAGGCATGTTAAAATTGCACAAACCCTAATTGAACATGATACATCACTATTTGGGCGTACGCCTAAGTAACCCTCGAACCGGGCCCCTCCAAACCTGACAAGGCGCACTGGAGCCATTCGAGTGCCCATCTGAACATTAGAGGCGGCTGTGCCCCACCTTGGGTCACAGCGTGCGCATCCGGACTAACACGCAGTCACCCACGACTGCCTTGTCCCGCAAACTTCGCTGAGGGAGATTGTGGTGTTGGAGATTGTGCCCTAGGGCCAATCATTTTATTTGATAAATATGTTGTGAACATATTATTAATTTATGGAAGATAAATTAATGTGTTGTCATGTTATTTGCATGTTTACTATGATAACGTCCATGATTAATTATGAGATAATTAATCTAAAATTGTCCCTGGTCGATTATTTTTGTGGGAGCAAAAATAAACTAAGACCAGCATGACCTCGGTGCATGAGATGCACGCACTAGATGCTGGGACGAGAGTCATGGTGCAATTACGTAAGGTGGTTACGAATTGCTGGACTGACCCGGAGAGTCCTGCATGGGTTTAGTCATCAGCTAGTCTCTCCTAGTACGGCTGTAGCAATGCCTTTGACCTGAGGTCAATGACTATTCCAGCGATGCAGTTGTCAGTCTTTGGCTTAGTCTAACGCTGCCCGTAACAGGGTAGTTATACGGGCTGAGAACGGGGCTGGTTGATTGCTCTGCAGTGGAATGTGGATTGGCCAAAATGGGATTTTGTCCCTCATTGAGATGAGAGATATCTAACTGGCGCCCTCGATGAGTCTGTC
>QANZ01029533.1:0-18991 GCA_003254925.1 Chamaecrista fasciculata | reverse complement strand
CAAATTGGTTTTACAAAGAAATCCACCGATCAGTTTTCTTAAAATCAATCTACAGAAAAATTGTGCAAATTATATGTATGAGATACATATAAGTCGATTGGATCGAAGGAAAAATTTTTCTTGAGTTTCTAGGCTTAAATCGAAAATCCTGTATAATTATAATTAAAAGGGTCTAAGTGCACTTTTAGTCCCATAACTTTGGCTAAGGTTTCAACTTGGTCCCATAACTTTTTTTGTTGCACTTTTGGTATCATATCTTTTACTCAAGTTGCAGATTTGGTCCTGTGTTACATTTTTGGTCCCATATCTTTGGTTCATGTTACATAATTGGTCCTATATTTTTTAGTCAAGTTGCAGAGTCGGTCCCATATCTTTGGGTCAGGTGTAAAATTGGTCTCATATATTTGGATCAAGTGGGACTGGCGGTGAAACTTTTTGCAAAGATATGGGA
The DNA here is from genome assembly GCA_003254925.1 of Chamaecrista fasciculata. Lineage (NCBI taxonomy): Eukaryota > Viridiplantae > Streptophyta > Magnoliopsida > Fabales > Fabaceae > Chamaecrista > Chamaecrista fasciculata. The sequence continues at coordinate 18,540 of QANZ01029533.1, read as the reverse complement.
CCAATTCTGCAACATGACCAAAAGATATGGGACCAAAAGTGATACGGGACCAAATCTGCAACTTTTTGCAAAGATATGGGACCAAAAGTGCAACAAAAAAAGTAATGGGAATTTTAATATTTTTGGGGTCAATATTTATAAATTCTTGAATGAGATTCATGGTATTTATAATTATTGACAACAGGCCTAATCTCAAGAAAAGGCATGTTAAAATTGCACAGACCTAAATTAAAACACAATTTTAAAAGAGTTTTAATTTGTGTGTTTTGTTACCGTGTTTGACAATAATATATGAAGTGTTCATATTTGTATTGTATGGTGTTGGATATGGCTCTAGGAGGTTTATTTCGGTAAATACGGCCTGCGTGTCGTCTCCCTCTACTCTGGATGTAAAATTTAAATTTCTGTTTATACCACAATGTAACTGGGGTTTATTCACGTGTAATTTTTATTTTTCCTTTTAGAAAGGTTCTCTCATTGGCTTGGGAGAACTCTAGGGTAGATGGGTCATATCTAAACACGGTATTCTTTTATGTATTTAGTTGTATGAGATGCGCTAGATGTATGTTTTAGGCTGCGATTTTAACATGCTAATTTATATGTATATTGCGCTACTACGTGTACGATACGAGCGTGGGATTTTGTATGAGATACAAAATCTAGGCACATGTTTGTATGTATGAGATACATGGGGGCACAAACATGTCGCATGACTCGTTTAATTTTAAAATCAGGGTTTTTTTAAAATTAAAAGTCGGAACCATATTTTAATTAATTTTAAAATAATTCAAACCCTTTTAGTAAATTTAAGTAATTAATGCCATCGCTAAAACGCCCTGCCAAAATCTTGTTCATCGTAGAGCGGTGATCGCCTCCGCGACACGTATCTACCTTGACCTTGAGGAAGCACGGGTGAATGGGATTTTCAACACGATGCCTGTTGAAATCTTGGTACCTTTGAATACGGTGATCGCCTCCGCGACACGTGTTGCAGTTGGGCCTTGATGATATGGGGGTTGGCCTTTTGGGCCTCATTGTTTTGAATTTAGCCATTCACATGTTTTACCGAGTGACTTAATGGGGTTATCAAAACGGTTTTGGACCCCAAGGCATTAGATGGGATAAACATGCCCTATCATGAGATGATAGTAGTCCCATAAAGATCTAAGAGTCACATGAGATGTGATTGGTAAGAGTTACCTACCTAAATAACTAAAGGGTGCATGATCGCCTCCGCGACGGTAAACTTTAGTGAAATATGGATCTTAGCCACCAACTAATAAATTTCACTGGGTTTTATAAAATGGTGGATACACTTTTATTTCCTGCTAATTAAAGCTTTTCATATCTTAATTGTAGAAATGGCAACGAACGTTCAAACACTATCACTGCGATCTGTCCTTGAGAAGGACAAGTTGACTGGGACTAACTTCCTTGACTGGTATCGTAATTTGAGAATAGTTCTCACCCAGGAAAGGAAGCTCTATGTCCTAGAGAACCCCATCCCTGAACAGCCTGCTGCTAACGCTCCAAGAGCTCAGAGAGATGCTTATGAGAAGCATCAAAGTGACTCTGTGGACGTTGCCTGTCTTATGCTGGTAACCATGGTTCCCGAGATCCAAAAGAACTTGGAGAACAAAGGGGCATATGAGATAATAACACATCTCAGGGAAATGTTCCAAGTACAGGCAAGGCAAGAGAGATATGAGACAGCAAAGGCTCTATACTCTTGCAAAATGGCAGAAGGTCAATCTGTTAGTGCCCACGTCTTGAAGATGCAGGGGTACATAGATCACCTTGCCAGGCTGGGTTTTCCCATTGTGCCAGAGCTAGCGACGGATTTGATCCTGCATTCGCTACCTCGCAGTTATGACCAGTTCATACTGAATTTCAACATGAATGGCATGGAGAAAACTATTTCTGAACTGCATGGGATGCTAAAGACTGCTGAGGTGTCCATTAAGAAGGCGCCTAGCACTGTCTTACTAGTTCAGGATAAGGGAAAGGGTAAGGGCAAAGGAAAGAGGAAAGGAGATGCTGAGGTTAGTGGGACTAAGCCTGCAGCAAAACCTAACCCACCGCCTGCCAAGAAGGCAAAGTCCAATAAGGAGACAGTTTGTTTCTTCTGCCAGAAGCCAGGACACTGGAAGAGAAACTGCAAACTGTTCTTGGAAGATCTGAAGAAGAAGAAGAGCGAAGCCTCTACTTCAGGTATCTATGTTATAGGTGTTCACTTGTCTACTCCTACTACTTGGGTATTGGATACCGCTTGTGGTTCTCACATATGTACTAATGTGCAGGGGTTGAGAAGAAGTAGAAAGCTGAACAGGGGCGAGGTGGACCTACGTGTGGGCAATGGAGCAAGAGTTGCTGCTGTTGCTGTAGGAACATTCGAGCTAGTTTTGCCCACTGGGCTTATATTGTTTTTGAACAATTGTTATTATGTACCATCTCTTAGTTCTAACATTATTTCGCTTTCTTATTTGGATAAGGAAGGATTTGTTTGTGTGAATGGGAATGGTAGATGTTCTATTTATAAGAATGAGGTGTTATATGCTTATGGTGATTTGCATGATAACCACTATATCTTAAAATTAGAACAAACACATAATAATAACGAAATCTATAACATTGATACGAAAAGGATTAAGACTGGCGAGCCTAATCCTACATACCTTTGGCATTGTCGTTTAGGCCATATAAACGAGAAACGCCTCGAGAAGCTCCATAAGGATGGACTTCTAAGCTCATTTGATTTTGAATCATATGATGCTTGCAAATCTTGTCTACTTGGTAAGATGACAAAGGCGCCTTTCACTGGCCGCAGTGAAAGGGCAACTGACTTACTGGGGATCATACATAGTGATGTATGTGGACACATGAGTATCAGCACCAGAGGAGGTTACTCCTACTTCATTACGTTTACTGACGACTTCAGTAGATATGGGTATATCTACTTGATGAAGCATAAGTCAGAGTCTTTTGACATGTTCAAAAGATTTAAGAATGAAGTTGAGAACCAGCTTGACAAGAAAATCAAGATCCTACTATCAGATCGAGGAGGCGAGTATTTGAGTCAAGACTTCATTGATCATCTTAGTAGTTGTGGGATAGTCTCACAACTGACTCCACCTGGAACACCACAGTGGAATGGTGTGTCTGAGAGGAGGAATCGAACTCTATTAGATATGGTTCAGTCTATGATGAGTCAAACCGATCTTCCGCCATCCTTATGGGGGTACGCTTTAGAAGCTGCCGCTTTCACACTTAACCGTGTTCCGTCTAAAGCTGTTGAGAAGACACCATATGAGATATGGAATGGGAGGAGTCCCATTATGTCTTACCTCAAGGTTTGGGGATGTGAAGTTTACGTTAAGCAACAAGCTAACGATAAACTATCTCCCAAATCCCTCAAGTGTCTGATACCCCAAGGAAACAAGGGGTTACTATGTCTACTACCCAGCTGACAACAAAGTGTTTGTAGTCAGGAGTGGATACTTCTTGGAGAAGGATCTAGTTTCCAAAAGAAACAGTGGGAGTAAGATAGAGCTAGAAGAAGTTCAAGCTCCGCAAGACACGCCAGAGGCGCAGACGGAAACTGGAGAAGTTCCACAAGAGGTTGTGGAAGCTCCTCCACAAACACAAGGACCACGAAGGTCTGATAGAACACGTTTTCAACCAGAGAGATATTACGGATTTCTCGTGGATGAAAACAAGGATGTGTTGCTCACGGAGCGTGGTGAACCCACCACCTATCAAGAGGCCATCGTAGATCCCAACTCAGAAAAATGGGTTGAAGCCATGAAGGCAGAGATGCAATCCATGTACGACAACAAGGTGTGGACCTTGGTCGCGCCACCTGAAGGGGTAAAACCCGTAGGGTGCAAGTGGGTTTTCAAGGAGAAAACCGACATGGATGGCAACGTTACTGTCTTCAAGGCCAGGCTAGTTGCGAAGGGATTCACGCAACGTCATGGTATAGACTATGACGAAACGTTTTCGCCTGTCGCAATGGCCAAGTCCATTAGGATCCTCCTTGCCATAGCTGCATATTATGACTATGAGATATGGCAAATGGATGTCAAAACAGCATTCCTTAATGGAAGGCTGCCCGAGGACGTGTATATGATACAGCCTGAGGGGTTTGTATGTCCAGAGGCTCCAGACATGGTGTGCAAGCTTCAGAGATCCATTTATGGATTGAAGCAGGCATCAAGGAGTTGGAATCACCGGTTTGACGAAGTAGTCAAAGAGTTTGGCTTCTTGCAGAATCCGGACGAACCTTGCGTTTACAAGAAGGTTAGTGGGAGTACTATCGTATTCTTGGTACTGTATGTCGATGACATACTACTCATTGGAAACGATGTTCCAACCTTAGAGATTATTAAATCTTGGTTAGGAAAATCTTTCTCAATGAAGGACTTGGGAGAAGCTGCCTATATCCTAGGCATTAAGATCTATAGAGATAGATCTAGGAGGCTTCTCGGATTGAGTCAAAGTACATACTTGGATAAGATATTGAAGAGGTTCAATATGCAGGAATCCAAGAAGGGATTCATCCCTATGAATCATGGCTTGACCTTGAGCAAGAAACAGTGTCCGAAGACACTTGTTGAGCGAAGGCGCATGAGTGGAATTCCATATGCCTCGGCCATAGGATCCATCATGTATGCCATGTTATGTACTCGACCGGATGTGTCATTTGCCCTAAGCATGACGAGCCGATTCCAACAAGACCCTGGTGAGGATCATTGGATCGCTGTCAAGAACATCCTTAAGTACTTGAGAAGGACTAAGGATGAATTCTTGGTGTACGGTGGAACTGAAGAAGAGCTATGTGTAAGGGGTTACACAGATGCTAGTTTCCAAACCGACCAAGATGATTTTAAATCGCAGTCAGGATACGTGTTTCTCCTGAACGGTGGCAGCGTGAGCTGGAAGAGTTCCAAGCAAAGCACGATTGCTGATTCTACAACGGAGTCCGAGTATATTGCAGCATCGGATGCGGCAAAGGAGGCTGTGTGGATTAGAAAGTTCATCTCCGAGCTTGGAGTGGTTCCGACCATTTCTGATCCCGTAACCCTGTTTTGTGACAATAGTGGCGCTATTGCACAAGCCAAGGAGCCACGGTCCCACCAGAGGACCAAACATATACTCAGACGTTTTCACCTAGTCAGGGAGATGATTGACAGAGGTGATGTAAAGATATGTAAGGTAGCAGGCGAGGACAACGTTGCTGATCCTCTGACTAAACCTCTTGCAAGGGTCATACATGAACGCCATGTATCGTCGATGGGGATTAGACACATTGATCAGTGAACCTAGAGTAGGAAGAGCTAGATTAATGATTGTACCCTAGTGCAAGTGGGAGTCTGTTGGAGATTGTGCCCTAGGGCCAATCATTTTATTTGATAAATATGTTGTGAACATATTATTAATTTATGGAAGATAAATTAATGTGTTGTCATATCATTTGCATGTTTACTATGATAACGTCCATGATTAATTATGAGATAATTAATCTAAAATTGTCCCTGGTCGATTATTTTTGTGGGAGCAAAAATGAACTAAGACCAGCATGACCTCGGTGCATGAGATGCACGCACTAGATGCTGGGACGAGAGTCATGGTGCAATTACGTAAGGTGGTTACGAATTGCTGGACTGACCCGGAGAGTCCTGCATGGGTTTAGTCATCAGCTAGTCTCTCCTAGTACGCCTGTAGCGATGCCTTTGACCTGAGGTCAATGACTATTCCAGCGTTGCAGTTGTCAGTCTTTGGCTTAGTCTAACGCTGCCCGTAACAGGGCAGTTATACGGGCTGAGTACGGGGCTGGTTGATTGCTCTGCAGTGGAATGTGGATTGGCCAAAATGGGATTTTGTCCCTCATTAAGATGAGAGATATCTAACTGGCGCCCTCGATGAGTCTGTCCAGGAAAATGCGTGGCCACGCTGGGATTTGGGACTTACTCAAGGAATCGAGAAAGTTGAGGTTTGGATTATGGATGACATACCTGTGCCTAGTCCATGACCAAGATATCGTAGGACAAACGGATCACGTACACGGAGGTACTGAGGTTAAGTCGTTCTTCTGGTTACCAAACGATAACTCACGGATTTTGGGTAGTTGTGATGGCTTGCTAGAGTCCGCTCACAACTTGTAGGTCATGGGGATGCCCTACTGCCAACTTCACGTGGGGCCTGCTGGGTCACACACGAGCAGGAACTGATCACCATTCGAGTGGGACACGAATTAGGGTTAATTCGTGGGTCACGCGAGTGACACGATTTAAGACACAGAGGAAATGTCTGGGACATTATGTCTTGTCTTAATTAATCTACAGATGACATATTTAGATTTGTGGGACAAATTTAAATATTAATAATTGTATATAATTAATGAGATTAATTATAGACAATTTAAATATTAGGAAAATAATTCAGATAATGTTCCTAAGAGTTAGGAAATTATTGAATTATAAAATTCCTAAATATATTAAGAGGGTGGCGCCTCTTGGGGTATTATTTGGTTAAATAAAAATGTTTTATTTAATTCAAATAATATTTGAAATTCAAATGGAGATTTGAAATTCAAAAGATTTGGTGAGTATCTCTCAGAATCTTTGGTGAATCAAAAATTAGGAGGTTTTTGATTAATTAAATTCCAAGGATAATTGAGAGGGATTAGGCGCCATCTTGGTGGGTCCCATTGGGAGATTTGATCTCTCAATTTGATTCTCCAAGATTGCATTTTGAATTTAAATATAATATTAAGGTAATATTATAATTATAAATTCAAGGCCTAAAATAATTATATTATCAGAATATCTTTATTTTAGGAATTTTTAAATCACCAAAATTCTTCCCTATTTATAGGGGGCAAGTCGACTTGCCCCATACACACAAGTGAGAAACCCTAGTTTGATTTTCCTCCTAAGAGTTAGAGAGAGAAAATAATCCTTTGCACACACACATAGAGAAAGTCGACTTTCTCTAAGAGTTAGGGAATTTCGACTTTACTCTTAAAATTAGGGTTTTGAGAGAAGAATAGGCAAGAAGGAGTTCTTGTGGGGGGATTCTTCTTAGCGCCACCTCCATTGCTGATTTTCAAGAAGGAGTTCTTGAAATTCAGAGGTCTGTAGATTGGTCCCGAAATTCTTTTGAGAAAAGAATTGGAGGCTAGCACCTCGGTGATCAAAGAAACTGTTCGTGTGGATTACTGGCAGAGGGAGAACTCTGGGAGTGGACTCCGTGGAACTCGCCCGTTCAACCGATTGATTCGAAACTCTGAGGTATAACACTAACCAAAAGTTTTAAATTCTACTAGCGGATCCGTTCGGGAATCATAGGACCTAGGCGTTATTTTTAATTTTATTTTTGCTTCCGCTGCCTTAGGCGCCTAGGATTCCCAACAGGTTATGACTTCCTAAGAGTTAGGAGTTATTTTTGATTTATAAAATTCCCTTAAAACAAAGGAGCTAGGCGCCTATCTTAAGGTGGGTCCCATTGGGAGATTTGATCTTCCATTTGATTCTCTAAGATAGCAATTTGAATTTGAATTAAAATATTATGGTAATATTTTAATTAGATATTCAAGTCATAAAATATGATATTATTGTAATATCATGATTTTATAATTATAAAATTACCATAATTTTGGTAATTATATAGGCTAAGTCGCCTAATTCATTGAGCATTCATATTCCTCCTTGTAGAGAGAGAGAGAAACTCGCCTTCCTCCTTGTAGAGAGAGAAGATTCGACTTTTCTCCTAAGAGTTAGAGAGAGAAAGTCGATTTAGGGTTTTGGGAGAAGAAGAACAAAAGGAGTTTTGTTGCTATCTCCTCCATGGTTGCGCCACCTTGCCTGGAATTCAGAGAAGGAGTTCCTGAGTTCAAAAGCTGTAGATTCAATCCCGAGTCTCTTTGGAGAAAGAGGCGTGGAGGCTAGCACCTCGTGTTCGGGAAACTGTTCGTGTGGATCCAATCCGATTGAAAGCTTGAGGTATAACACTTTTCATATCTGGTTTTAAATTCAACTAGCGGATCTCAGGGTTGGATTTTCCTGGGGAGCGCAAGTTTTTTTTATTTACTGTTTGCTTCCGCTGCGTGTTTTCCCCGGGGATTTCCCAACAAAATCCCAGCCTACTAAGGTGATCTATGTACCCCTTCTTCTTCAAGACATGGGTACTAACGGATGCCCCTTCAGGGGAAGGGTTTTCTAGGACATAAAGCTTCCTTTCTTGGGTGAGAACAATTCTCAAATAACGAAACCAATCAAGGAAGTTCACCCAATTTAACTTATCCTTCTCAAGGATAGATTGCAGTGATAACGATGAACTTATATTGTTTGCCATGATTCTACAACTAAGATATTAAAGTTAATTAGCAAAAAGGTCCACCATTTTATAAAAGCCAGCAAAATTATTATTAGTGGCTAAGATCCAAATTTCACCAAAGTTTACCTTCGCTTGGGCGATAATGCAACCTTAGGTTATTTAGGTAGGTAACTCTTTACCAATCACATCATATGTGACTCGTAGATCTTTATGGGACTGTATCATCGTATGATACTTATTATGGCATGTTTATCCCATCTAATGCCTTGAGGTCCAAATCCGATTTGATAACCTCATTAAGTCACACAACGAGGCGAAAGCCCAACCCTATATCATCAAGGCCCACTAAACACGTGTAGCTTGGGCTATCACCGCATGCAATAAACCATGATTTAAATAAGGCATTGCGTTGAATCTTCCATTCACCCGTGTCTCCTGAAGATAAAAGTAGATACGTGTAGCTTGGGCTATCACCGCTCCACAATGATCAATTTTAGGTTCAATTTTTGGTTCAATTTTAAAATTAAATGAGTGTGCCAGGTGTTTTATCCCCATGTATCATATACATATAAACACATGCACGAATTTTGTATCTCATACAAAATCCTACGCTCGTATCGAATACGTGGTTGTGCGTACAATATAAAATTTGACATGTTAAAATCGTGACCGCTAAGCATACATCTAGCGCCAATTTGTATCACATACAAAAACTAAATGCATAAAATAACCGTGTTTAGATATGGCTCATCTACCCTAAATTCCCTCAAGCCAATGAGAGAATCTTTCTGAAAGAAAAAAAGAAAAATTACATTGGGAAACCTCATTTGAACATATGAGGGGAGTGAGATGAGAAAAGAAATTTACATCCAGAATTTAGGGAGACAACACGCAGGCCGTATATACCAAAATAAGACCTAGAGCCATATCTAACACCATACTCAAACATACATGAACAATTCATATATATATATATACACAGCATCAACAACACAAAAAAAGTTTGATTGTGTTCAAGTAGGGGTGTGCAATTAACATGCCTTCTTGAAAAATAAGTCTTGCATCAATAATTCAAGGATTCAAGAATCATATTCAACAAGTCGAATTTCTTGACCCAAAATTTATAAATTCACAATTTACAATTTTCAGCCAAGACCTAAACTTTTCAAGAAAATTTTTAAATCAATCAAATTGATTTCCTTATGTATCACATACATAAATTTGCACCATTCTTAGATTCGGTCAAAATCATGTGGTGGACAATTGCAAAAATTCGAGCATATCGAATGAAAAACAGTAAACACACAAACAAACATCAACATGAATATTCACAAAACTAGCATAAACACAAAGCTAGCGTGGCTCTGATACCACTGTTGGAAAACAGTGGGGATCACATACCACCTGGTGTCATTCCTGTCTCCACAGGGTGACCACCAAGCGCACCTCAAACACTAGTTTTACGGTCTCCGTCTCCACGACACCAACCCTATCGCCGGGACCGCAAGGGGTAAGAGTCAACACTTCGTCACAGGTTACACTGCGAGAACCCCCTCTACGGCAGAACTCCTTCAAACTAGCTCTGATACCACTGTTGGAAAATAGTGCGGATCAAATCCCACCTGGTGTCGTTCCTGTCTCCATAGGGTGACGACCAAGTGCACCTCAGACACTAGTTTTACGGCCTCCGTCTCCACGAGACCAACCCTATCGCCGAGACCGCAAGGGATAAGAGTCAAAACTTCGTCACAGGTCACACTGCGAGAATCCCCTCTACGGCAGAACTCTTTCAACCTGGCTCTAATACCACTGTTGGAGATTATAGAGCAAGCACAGCGGAAAAAAAGGTAAAATTAAATTTTTTTACAAAACCATATAATCTCCTCCATAGGATCAACTACTTGTGTTTATACCAGTCAGATGAGATGTTTACCTAAGTCACGAATGCTGGAATGTTTGCAACTCCAAGAAGCCCACAGACTCGTGTCCTTCCTCTGCTGGTGATCCACACGAACAGTTTGGCAGATACTCAGGTGCTAGCCTTCAATCTCTTCTCCAAGAGATTACGGGAACGGATCTACAATCTTGGAATTTCAAGAACACTCCTTGAAATATCCAAGAACCCAAAGTGGCGCACCAAGAAACAATTTCTTGGCCACTAACTCTAGGGTTTGGCGCCTCCAATCACTCTCACACACAACTCTACCTTTTATCCCTAAGTTTTAGGGTTAGTCGAACTCACTCTTTCTCTCTCTTAGAATAGGCGAGTTTCCTCTTTGCTTCTCACTACTAGGATAGGCGACTTTTTGGTGAGTATTTATAGAGTCTCACACTTGAAAATAGGGAATTACTAATCTAATTAGGGATTCCCTAAATCTTGATTATAAAATTACATTAATATTATAATTCAAGATTGAAAGGCAATCTCAATTTAAATTTCAAGATCATATCTTGAAATCCAAATCTTGAAAGCACACTTCCCATTGGTTGGAATGAGTCAGGAGGATTTGAATTCTTAATTAAAATATTACATTAATATCTTTATTTAAAATTCAAAGTGTATTCTTGAAATTCAAAATGCAAGATCAAATCTTTGTCTTGGATAACCAAGAATGCGCCACCCCCTTAGTATTTTATAGGAATTTAATAAATAAGAAATCAATCCTAACTCTTAGGAAGTCATAACCAACTTATTAATATCCTTAACAAATTGAATTAAAATATTACCCTAATATCTTAATTCAAATTGAATCTTGAATTCAAATTCAAATCTAGAATTCAAATTAACAAAATCATATTTCATTAATTAATTCAAGAGTGAGGCGCCACCCTCCTCTTGTTATCTTTCAATATTGGAGAATTTAATAAATCAATAATCTCCTAACTTTTAGGAGACTTTGCCAATTCATTATTCCCTAATATTTTAAATAACAACTCAATTGTAGATTCTATTAACTATTTAACAATTAGTATATTTAAACTTGTCTAATAAATTCAAATATCACAAACGTAGATTCTATTAAAGACAAGACTTCATGTCCTAAGATATTCAACTATGTCTTCAAATGTGCCACTAAAGTGACTCACGAATTAAACCCTAATTAGTGTCCCATTACAGTATCTTGATCCTGCTCAGGTGTGACCCAGCAGGCCTCACGTGAAATTGGCAGCAAGCCATCTCTATGACTCACAACTCGAGAGCGGACTCTAGCAAGCCATCACGACTACCCAAAACACGTGAGTTATCATTTTAACATAAACGACTTAACCTCAGTACCACCTTGTCATAATCCCTATTGTCACACGATATTTTGGTCATGGATAAGGCATGGGAATGTCATCCTTGTAATCTAAACCCGTACCTAGCTTGTATGGCTACCCTGTTATGGGAAACGTTGAACTAGGTCAAAGTTTAGCATCTACAACGGCGGAATAGTCAAGACCTCAGGTCTAAGGGCATCGTGACAGGTGCACAACAGAGACTAGCTTATGATTAAACCTATGTAGGACTCTCCGGGTCGGTCCAGCAACTTGTAACCCTTTACATAATTGCACCATGACTCTCGAGAAGCATCACATGCGTGTATCTCCATACACCGAAGTCATGCTTGTTGGAGATTGTGCCCTATGGCCAATCATTTTTTGTGAAATGTTATGAACATTTGATTAATTTATGGAGATAAATTAATGTGTTATCATGTTATTAGCACGTTTACTATGATAACGTCCATGATTAATTATGAGATAATTAATCTAAATCTGTCCCTAGCCAATTGTTTTCATGGGAACAAAAATGAACTAAGTCCAGCATGACCTCGGTGCATAGAGATGCATGCACTAGATGCTGGGACGAGAGTCATGGTGCAATTACGTAAGGGGTTACGAGTTGCTGGACTGACCCAGAGAGTCTTGCATGGGTTTACTCATCAGCTTGCCTCTCCTTGTACGCCTGTAGCGATGCCTTAGACCTGAGGTCATCATTATTCCGGTGTTGCAGTTGTCAGACTTTGGCTTAGTCTAACGTTTCCCGTAACAGGGTAGCCATAAGGGCTGAGTACGGGTCTGATTGATTGCCGTGCTGAGGAATGTGGATTGGCCAAGATGGGATTTTGTCCCTCATTAGATGAGAGATATCTAACTGGCGCCCTCGATGAGTCTGTCCAGGAAAAAGAGTGGCCACTCAGGAATTGGGACTTACTCAGGGAATCGAGAAAGTTGTGGTTTGGGTTATGGATGTCTTTCCTGTGCCTAGTCCATGACCAAGATATCGTAGGACAATAGGGTCTCTAACAAGGAGGTACTAAGGTTAAGTCGTTTTGTAAAAACGATAACTCACGTGTTTTGGGTAGTTGTGATGGCTTGCTAGAGTCCGCTCACGACATGTAGGTCATGGGGATGACTTGCTGCCAACTTCACGTGGGGCCTGCTGGGTCACACACGAGCAGGAACAGGACATCATTTGACAGGGACACGAATTAGGGTTAATTCGTGGGTCACTCAGGTGGCACGATTTAAGACACAGAGGAAATGTCTGGGACATTAGGTCTTGTCTTAATTAATCTACAGTTGTGAAATATTTAAATTTGTGGGACAAGTTTAAATATAATTGTTAAATGATTAATGGGGATTAATTATTTACAATTAAAATATTAGGTAAAAATAATTCAGAAAATATTCCTAAAAGTTAGGAAATTATTGAATTATAAAATTCCCCAATAATTATATGAGGGTGGCGCCTCTTGAGGATTATTTGGATAAATAAAATTGTTTTATTAATTCAAATAATAAGTTTGAATTCAAAAGATTTGATGGAGATTTCAAAAGATTTGATTCAAACAGATTTGGTGAGATCTCCTCTCAGAATCTTTGGTGAATCATGAATTAAGGAAGGTTTTTGATTTATAAAATTCCAAAGAAATAAGAGAGGGAGATGGCGCCATCTTGGTGGGTCCCAAGGAGAGATTTGATCTCTCATTTGATTCTCCAAGATTGCAGTTTGAATTTAAATTAAAATATTATGGTAATATTTTAATTGTAAATTCAAGTCCTAAATAATTATATTATCAGAATATATTGATTTCAGGAATAATTAAATCACCAAATATTTATGGGCAAGTCGACTTGCCCAAGTAAGCAAGCATACTAACCCTAGTTTTGATTTTCTTCCTCCTTGAAGAGAGAGAGAGAAAATCGCACCTCTGCACCCATAGAGAGAGAAAGTCGACTTTTGCTAAGGAGTTAGTGAAAATCGATCTTGCTCCATAATTAGGGTTTAAGAGAAGAAAAGGCAAGAAGGAGTTCTTGTGGGGGGGTTTCTTCTATGCGCCACTTTTGCTGAATTGGATTCAAGAAGGAGTTCCTGGATTCAAGGGCTGTAGATTGGTCCCTAGTTCTTTTGGAGAAAAGAACTGAAGGCTAGCACCTCGGTGTTCGAAGAAACTGTTCGTGTGGATTACTGGCAGAGGGAGAACGCTGGGAGTGGGCTCCTTGGACACGCCTTGTACAACCATCAGATTGAAACTCGTGAGGTATACCACTATCTAAAAGTTTTAAATTCTGCTAGCGGATCCGTTCGGGAATTCTAGGACTAGGCGCTATTTTGTTTTAATTTTATTTTGGCTTCCGCTGCGTTAGGCGCCTAGGATTCCCAACAATGCTTGTCTTAGTTCATTCACATTCCCACGTGAATAATCGACCAGGGACAGTTTAGAATAATTATCACATAATTAATCAAGGATTGTTATCATAGTAAACATGCTAATAATATGATAACGACATAATTTATCATTCATAAATCAGTCGAACAATATGTCCATACATATAAAATGATTGGCCCTAGGGCACAATCTCCATCATCTATCTCTTTTACGATTAATAAAGGTTGCTCGTTAAACATGTTATTCGCATGGTTGGTTTACTAAAGAGTGTTCTATCTATCTTAGAAAGTTTAATTAGGATTGTTCTTTATTGCTTATATTTGTTCATTGTTCTGATATTGCAATAATAGAGATTGCCTTGAAGAGCAATGACAAATGCTCAATTCCCCCAGTTTTGGTTGAGTTACCTGTCCTAATCTTATATCTTTCACCATTGCTTGATTGATTGTGTTTTAGTATAAATACATCATTTAACTTGGTTAAGTAAATGCACATTAATTATCTGTTATCTATCTTGAACGAACTATGATAGTCCATCCCTAGGGTTTTCTCTCAAGTATTGTTTTATTCATTATATTAATTCATGACAACTTTTATAACCAAAATTATAAACTACAACCTTCCTCACAATTCTCTTAGTCTCATCACATTGAGTTCCGCGAGAGATTCGACCTTGGGTTAGCATCTATACTATATTCTAATAAATATAGTAATACTTGCGAGGCTCAAGTATTATTATTAAATTTAGCTCGCTTGACACCTTACGACGGGGGTCCAACCATAGTGCAATACAATTTCTATAAGACCAATTCCATAAGTGTATCACTCTCCTCACCAATTGGGTATTTTTCTCTCAAGTCACACCTTACACTAAGTTTCTACCATAAGGTTGTAAGAATTCTCAAAGTCTCCACTTTAAGCGAAATAATGATTTTTAATCAAGAGGACTTTAATTGGGTTGCAATGTCAGAATAAAGGCTAATATTTGTTAGAAGAAATAAAGAGGGAAAGAAAGGAAAATGGTGTTTACTAAAATTTCTCCTCAAGTTTTTCTTATCAATTCAACTCCAGTTATCCACCAAAAGAAAGTAGCTAATTCTCTGTGAGGCTCATTTGAGTCATATGGCACAGGAATCTATTCTTTTGACTGACTAGTTTTTTTCTCTTGATAAGCTCTTATGATGATACTTGATACTTTTGAGCTTTCTTCAAGATGCTTTTGATACTTTTGCTCGACTTATATTTTTATTTTTCTTTTGTCGAGATATTTTTTTTTTAAATATTGCTAGCTAAATTCACCCTTGAGAGTTGAATTGAAAAGATCATCTCTATGAGGAAATTAAAAGTTACACCTTATAGTGTATAGGCTCAAAGGGGCTAACAAAGGGTAGATATAGTAACTGGCTTGTGTTAGGATAAAGGGGTTGAAGAAAAAAATGCATCTATCATATTAAGAATCATTAAATCTAATAAGCTTTAACTAAGAATTAGAACAAGTTCTAGAGAAAACAAAACTTAGAGACTGAATTTCTCTCTAAGTAGAGATATATATATATTTTAGGCTTTAATCTTCCAACTAGGCTGGGTATCTCTCAAATTGGTCTATAAAAATCAAATAATACTACTAAACTTAGAAAATTACTTAGATTATTCTACGGCTATAGAGAACAACTAAGACTAAACCTTTATCATGAATATGAAATTGTTCACTTAAGTCTTTAAAACATATTAAAAATTCAACTAATTTGTATTTTACTCAAAAAGTGAAAAATAAAAGTTAAGTAGGAGAAAAAACAACATTGGTATTAGATTTGATAATCTACACTTTTATTTTTTGGTTAAACCAAATACCAAGGTAATTAGGCGAAAATAATAATTTTAAATTTTAAAATTGATAAGATTTTCAAAATAGCACCTAAAATTTAAATGTTTTTTTTTGGTAAACCAAAATGTAAGTTATACTCTAACTTACTCCTCTCCCCCACACTTAAAACTTAACATTGTCCTCAATGTTAGAATCAAATAGGAGAAAAGATTAAGATAAGAGAGTGAATTTCTTCTCTCTCCCCCACACTTAGAAGAACACATTGTCCTCAATGTTGGAGATTGTGCCCTAGGGCCAATCATTTTATTTGATAAATATGTTGTGAACATATTATTAATTTATGGAAGATAAATTAATGTGTTGTCATATCATTCGCATGTTTACTATGATAACGTCCATGATTAATTATGAGATAATTAATCTAAAATTGTCCCTGGTCGATTATTTTTGTGGGAGCAAAAATGAACTAAGACCAGCATGACCTCGGTGCATGAGATGCACGCACTAGATGCTGGGACGAGAGTCATGGTGCAATTACGTAAGGTGGTTACGAATTGCTGGACTGACCCGGAGAGTCCTGCATGGGTTTAGTCATTAGCTAGTCTCTCCTAGTACGCCTGTAGCGATGCCTTTGACCTGAGGTCAATGACTATTCCAGCGTTGCAGTTGTCAGTCTTTGGCTTAGTCTAACGCTGCCCGTAACAGGGTAGTTATACGGGCTAAGTACGGGACTGGTTGATTGCTCTGCAGTGGGATGTGGATTGACCAAAATGGGATTTTGTCCCTCATTAATTTGAGAGATATCTAACTGGCGCCCTCGATGAGTCTGTCCAGGAAAATGCGTGGCCACGCTGGGATTTGGGACTTACTCAAGGAATCGAGAAAGTTGAGGTTTGGATTATGGATGACATACCTGTGCCTAGTCCATGACCAAGATATCGTAGGACAAACGAATCACGTACACGGAGGTACTGAGGTTAAGTCGTTCTTCCGGTTACCGAACGATAACTCACGAATTTTGGGTAGTTGTGATGGCTTGCTAGAGTCCGCTCACAACTTGTAGGTCATGGGGATGCCCTACTGCCAACTTCACGTGGGGCCTGCTGGGTCACACACGAGCAGGAACTGATCACCATTCGAGTGGGACACGAATTAGGGTTAATTCGTGGGTCACGCGAGTGACACGATTTAAGACACAGAGGAAATGTCTGGGACATTAGGTCTGGTCTTAATTAATCTACAGATGACATATTTAGATTTGTGGGACAAAGTTAAATATTAATAATTGAATATAATTAATGAGATTAATTATAGGCAATTTAAATATTAGGAAAATAATTCTGGATAATGTTCCTAAGAGTTAGGAAATTATTGAATTATAAAATTCCTAATAAATAAATATGAGGGTGGCGCCTCTTTGGGATAATTTTGGGTTAAATAAAATTGTTTTATTTAATTCAATTATTATTTGAAATTCAAATGGAGATTTGAAATTCAAAAGATTTGGTGAGTTTCTTTAAATATCTTTGGTGAATCAAAAATAAGGAAGTTTTTGATTAAATAAATTCCAAGGATAATTTAAGGCATATGGCGCATGGAAGGTGGGTCCCATTGGGAGATTTGATCTCTCAATTTGATTCTCCAAGATTGCATTTTGAATTTACATTATAATATTAAGGTAATATTATAATTATAAATTCAAGGCCTAAAATAATTATATTATCAGAATATCTTTATTTTAGGAATTTTAAAATCACCAAAAATCTTCCCTATAAATAGGGGGCAATTCGACTTGCCCCATAGACAACTAAGTGAAAACCTAGTTTTATTTTTCCTCCTAAGAGTTAGAGAGAGAAAAATTCCTTTGCACACACTATAGAGAAAGTCGACTTTCTCTAAGAGTTAGAGAGAGATTTCGATTTTGCTCTACAATTAGGGTTTTGAGAGAAGAATAGGCAAGAAGGAGTTCTTGTGGGGGGATTCTTCTAGCGCCACCTCCAAAGTCTGAATTATCAAGAAGGAGTTCTTGAAATTCAGAGGTCTGTAGATTGGTCCCAGAAATTCTTTTGAGAAATTTGGAATTTTAATAATTATATGGGTGGCTGAAATTTATTAAAATTTGGAATTTTAATATTTTTTGGGGGTCAATATTTATAAATTCTTGAATGAGATTCATGGTATTTATAATTATTGACAATAGGCCTAATCTCAAGAAAAGGCATGTTAAAATTGCACAGACCTAAATTAAAACTCAATTTTAAAAGAGTTTTGATTTGTGTGTTTTGTTACCGTGTTTGACAATAATATATGAAGTGTTCATATTTGTATTGTATGGTGTTGGATATGGCTCTAGGAGGTTATTTTTGGTAAATACGACCTGCGTGTCGTCTCCCTCTACTCTGGATGTAAAATTTAAATTTCTGTTTATACCTCAATGTAACTGGGGTTTATTCACGTGTAATTTTTTATTTTTCCTTTTAGAAAGGTTCTCTCATTGGCTTGGGAGAACTCTAGGGTAGATGGGCCATATCTAAACACGGTTTCTTTTATGCATTTAGATGTATGAGATGCGCTAGATGTATGGGATACGGGCGTGGGGTTTGGAATACGGGCACCCGTGTAACTCTTACACATTTATTCTTAGTCCTTCCTAAGCATCCTTAACATGCTATTTATTTTTATTTTTGCGCTATTACGTATGCGATACGGGCGTGGGGTTTT
>QANZ01029532.1:8710-26475 GCA_003254925.1 Chamaecrista fasciculata | reverse complement strand
GTCATCCAAAATCCATACCTCCAACTTTCTCGATTCCTTGAGTAAGTCCCAATTTACAGTGTGGCCACACATTCCTTGGACAGACTCATCGAGGGGCCCAGTAAAATATCTCTCATCTCCATGAGAGACAAAATTCCATCTTGGTCAACCATATTCCTCAGCACGGTAATCAACCAGACCCGTACTTAGCCCTTATGGCTACCCTGCTACGGGCATCGTTAGACTAAGCCAAAGTCTGACAACTACAACGCCGGAATGATGAAGATCTCAGGTCTTGAGGGCATCGTGACAGGTGTACCAAGAGAAATTAGCTAATGACTCAAACCATGTAGGATTCTCCGGGTCAGTCCAGCAACTCGTAACTCCTTACGTAATTGCACCATGACTCTCGTACCAGTATCTAGTGCATGCATCCCTATGCACCGAGGTCATGCTGGTCTTAGTTCAATTCAAGTTCCCATTCGAATGATCGACCAGGGACAGTTTTAGATTAATTATCTTATAATTAATCACGGACTGTTATCACAGTAAACATGCTAATAATGTGATAACCATTAATTTATCTCTATAAATTAATTGATATGTTCACAACATATCTATGAGGTGATTGGCCCTAGGGCATAATCTCCATCAGGTCGCAGTGAAAAAGTTGAACTACTTGTTGCCATTTGATTCTACAATTTTCAAAGATATGAATTTTGATTAGCTGAAAATATATGTCCACCATTTTATAAAACTCATTAAAATTTATTATTGGTGGCTAAGACCCATATTTCACCAAAATTTACCGTCGCTGAGGGCGATCATGCATCTTTTGGCTATTTAGGTAGGTAACTCTTTACCAATCACATCATATGTGACTCTTAGATCTTTATGGGACTGTATCATCATATGATACTTATTATGGCATGTTTATCCCATCTAATGCCTTGAGGTCCAAAACCGTTTTCATAACCCCATTAAGTCACACAATAAAACTTGTGAATGGCTAGACTTAAAACAACGAGGCCGAAGCTTTAATCCCCATATCATCAAGGCCCTACCAAACACGTATCGCTGAGGGCGATCACCGCATCTAGCATGCCAAGACTTCAACGAGGCGTCGCGTTGAATCTCCCATTCACCCGTGTGTCCTCAAGGTCAAGATAGATACGTGTCGCTGAGGGCGATCACCGCTCTATGATGAACAAGATTTCCACAGGGTGTTTTATTGATGGCATTAAAACTTAAGATTTTCTAAAAGGGTTAAATATTTATAAAATCGTTCCGTTTTATAGTTTAATTCTAAAACTCCTTTTAAAATTAAACGAGTCATGTCACATGTTTATTTCCCCATGTATGACATACATATAAACATGTGCATGGATCTTGCATCATATGCAAAATCCCACGCCCGTATCATATACGTTGTTGTAGCGTTTAAAATTAAAAGCATGTTAAAATCGCGTCCTAAACATACATCTAACGCTTTGCATCACATACAATGCTAAAATGTAAAACAGACATATATCGTGTTTAGATATGGCTCACCTATCCTAACAATTCTCCCAAGCCAATGAGAGAATTTTTCTAAAAAGAAACGTAAAATTACAAGAGAGTAAACCCCAGTTACATTGAGGTATAAACTGAAAAGTAAAATTACATCGGATAGAGGGAGACGACACGCAGGCCGTATACACCAAAAACCTAGAGCCATATCCAACACCACACAATTACATATATGAACCATTCATACAATTATGTCAAACACGATATATCAAACACACATATCAAAACCGATTTTGTATTGTGTTTAATTATGATTGTGCAATTTTAACATGCTACTTTCTTGAATTTAGGCCCATTATCAATAATTATAAAATTCAAGAATCATATTCAAGAATTTAATTATTGATCTGAAAACTTTATAAAATTCATAATTTTAATAAATTTTCAGCCAACCGTTTTATAATTATAATTAAAACAATTTTAACCATAATTATAAGGAATTTCGACTTTTAACTAAAGTTTCATGAAAAATTTTAAATCAATCATATTGATTTCTTTATGTATCACATACATAAAATCTGCACCTTATGCGTTAATTCCAAAAACGTTCGGTGGATCTTTTCGTAAAATCACAACAAGCATGCCAATAGAAAAGCGGTAAAACATACATTACACATCACATGTATAATCACCAAAACCAATACAGATCCAAGAATAGCGTGGCTCTGATACCACTGTTGGTGTCACGACCCCCCTGCGTGGGAACAAGTGACTGGCACGGGTAGGGACCTATCCCATACCGTAAGCCTACTTATATGCATTTCATAACAAGCAGTACTAAATCAACCTGATAATAACAGTAGGGAGTATGACATTCGGATAGATATTACACATTCTTAGAAACATTAAGTTCATCTGTTCATCAATGCATAATATTGATAACCATCCCACACAACATTCTCAAAATAGTGGGTACAAAATATAATACCAAACTAACTTTTCAAACTATGGGTCATACGAAATACAGACCAACCACTACGGATTCCATCCCAAGTACTAGTGGAGCCGACAAGTCTAGAGTTTAACTTATATTTACACAAAACAAAAGTACACACATTAGCCAGAAGTGTGGTCTGGAGTCAGCTCCTCCCTGGAGCAGAAGTGGCAGCTTGGGCAGGAACTGTATCTGAAAAATGGTAAACAAAGGGGTGAGTCAAAACTCAGTGAACGACTAACCTATCCCAACTGTGGTGTATGGCGCCACCACTTAGGAATAAGATTAACCAACAACAAAATATTTCCTGCAGATAAATCTCAATAACTTCCAAATGAAAGGATAACTCTTTACAACTACTATCCAGGACCTTCATGGAAAGATAACACATCAAGGCAAAATCCTCAACTTTCTAATGAAACTAAATCATAATGTTAAACATGGATTTATGAAGATGTGTAAAATCAAAGTGTTGTATAGCACATGAGTTCCAGGGAAAGAAAATAAGGGTTTATTTAAATTTAATGAAGGAAGTAAATATAAGGATAGGTTTTCTTAAAATGAGGTTTGAGAACGGAAAAACAACCCATAAAATTCATCCTTAAAACTCTTGTCCAAATTTAAGGTTGT
The DNA here is from genome assembly GCA_003254925.1 of Chamaecrista fasciculata. Taxonomy (NCBI): domain Eukaryota; kingdom Viridiplantae; phylum Streptophyta; class Magnoliopsida; order Fabales; family Fabaceae; genus Chamaecrista; species Chamaecrista fasciculata. The sequence continues at coordinate 23,363 of QANZ01029532.1, read as the reverse complement.
TAAAGGGAAACTTTATAAATCTCCATATAATCACAACTTAAAGGGAGTTGGGAAATCAACTTCCGAAGAAATCTTTTGAATAAGTATGATTTAGAAGAAATAGATAATTTATTTAATAAAGAGAAAGAAGCTTATAGAGAACCATGAGCAACAAAACATGATTCATTTAGTGGTAAACGCGATAGCATTCATCATCTCAGGATCAACAATTACAACCCGTGGGGACCGCACATAGCTTATCTCACCCAAGGGGACCACACATAGCATTTTCTCAACCCGTGGGGACCGCACACAGCTTATTCCACCCATCGGGACCGCACACAGCAATATTACAACCCGTGGGGACCGCACACAGCTCATTCCACCCATCGGGACCGCACACAGCAATATTACAACTCGTGGGGACCGCACACAGCTCATTCCACCCATCGGGACCGCACGCAGCAATATTACATTCATTACTCAACAACCAATAATAAATAGAACACATTAGGACAAATAACTATTCTCAGCCAGTGTCACAAGTATAGAGATATTTAGATTTTCCTCTCAAATAAATATTGATAGTAAATCTGTCTACTCAACCACTTAACCAATCATCATAGAAACCTTTTTGCAAGATTAGGATAAGAAAGCCACTCACCTTGCTCCGTTGGATTGACGACGACACCTTTTTGCTTACGATCCCCAATTGGCGTAAGAGAATCTATGAGCACAAACATAAGCAAGATTCAATTCCAAAATCTAAGAATTGGCCTTCAATTAGGCAAAGGTCCAATTCTTTACAAGGCAGAGTAAGACTCTCATGTGACCCTCACTTCCTAACACCTCTCCTGAATTATTGCACTCACTTGGATTCCTAACACCTATCCAAAAGATCAAAAAAAAGAAGCTTGGGTAACAATTTGGGAACTTTTCTTTCTATTTTTTTTTTAAAAAATGTTTTTAAGTCCAATCATTCACATGAACCCACAATCAAGCTTCAAAATCAATGCCATAGACCAATTCTCAATAGTTTATCACTTTCTCCCACTTCAAGTAAAACTTGTTTAATTCATCTATCACACTTTGAATCTAATATTAATGTTCCAAGACTCTCACTATTTTCCGAATGTGCCATCTAGTTCTTTAAATTATCAAAATAATCCATAGGGACCAAAATGCAACTTTGAAGTTCCATACACGATACCCAAATTTCAAAATACTCATTTTTAATTCAACCCACTGCATTAGAGCTCATTTTTTGCTATCCAATGAACTCATCCAAACTAACAATTACAAGAAAATAAAGAAATTTGATAAAAACCCCAAATTTTCCAAAATTTCGTCACTTTTGAACCCTAGAGGAGAAACAGTCTCAACAATCAATATTTTGGAGTTTAAATAGCTTCTAGAGGTACCCAACATGATATACTATCATCAAAGGATTCATTCCAACCAAGAAAATCAAGAAACAAACAAGAAATTGATGTTTTTTGGACATGGTTCTGTTATGGCCGAAAATGGAACAAAATAGAGGAGAATGGGGGAAATCCACCAAGAACAATGGAGGTGTGGGTTTTCATCAGTCAAAGCATGATCAAGGGGGACAAATGCATCACTAATCATCATTAAACAACAGCAGTTTCAGATTCATAGCAGAAAAATCGCAGATTTGGAGGAAAGCCACATAATGGAATGGAGAGATGAAGACTCACGAAATGAAGGAGAAAGGGAGGAAGGAGGCCGGTGGGAAGGCCACAACCGCCGTCGCCGGTGGTGCAGGAAGGTCACCGGAGGGGGCTGTCAGCAGCCTGGATGACGGTGGCGCAAAGGAGTGGTGGTGGTGGTGAGGAAGTGTGAGACGAAGGGTGAATGTGGGTGAAAAGGGAGGAGGGTCGTTTTTGGCTTTTTTTGGAGAAGTATTGGAAGCATCTCTACATTTCTAGAGACTAGGAAGAAGAAAATAAAATTCTGATTCAGGGTCTCAAAACTTGGTATTTACATAAATGCCCAAAATCCTTTAAAAACTTCAAAATGGCCCAAAAACTCAAAATTTTAGAAATGGAATTTTTTAACAAAAGTGTTATTGTTGGATTCTTTACAATGAGTAGATTCTAACTCTGTAATTTATTTTCCAAAATTCTACCTCCAAGGTCATTCAGGTTGTACTCGAATGTGTCATTTGTCGGGTACAGAGAAAACCCAGATAAATTTTTAAATCATGTTTGCTCCCAAATTATTACCACAAGCCTAATAAAATATGGGGATTCTAATTATGACAATTAAAATTTTAAATTATTGGGTTTGCTAATTTATAACAATATTAAGCTAAAAGTTTCTAATACTGACGTAAAACTAGTCTAAAGCTCTGTCTAGAACACTAAAGACCTCTAATACTACCCTAATCTCCTACAAAACACTACTCTAAAATCCAAGGATCTCACAATCTCCCCCCGTTAAGAAATTCGGTCCCTCGAATTTCTCAAAGACACTAACCTTAGCTCTCGAACAAATGTGGATACTTCGCTTGCATCTCATCCTCAACTTCCCATGTAGCCTCTTCATGCGAATGGTTCCGCCAGATCACCTTCACCAATGGAATCTCTTTTGTTCTCAACTTCTTGGTCTGTCGATCCAAAATTGCTATTGGTACTTCTTCGTACGTCAAGTTCTCCTCTAGCTGAATTTCTTGAGGTTGAATCACATGCGTTGGATCTGGCAAGTATTTCCTCAACATGGAAACATGAAATACCGGGTGTACACCCTCTAACTCTGCAGGCAGGGCCAACCGGTAAGCAACATATCCAACACGATCAAGCACTTCAAAAGGCCCAATGTACCTTGGACTCAACTTCCCTTTCTTACCGAACCTCATGACTCCCTTCATTGGAGAAACTCGTAAGAAGACTTGGTCACCAACGGAAAACTCCAATTCTCTCCTTCGGTTGTCCACATATGCCTTTTGTCTACTCTGAGCCGTTAATAAACGCTCCCTTATTAACTTCACTTTATCTAAGGCGTCTTGTAACAAGTCAGGTTTCACAAGCTTTGCTTCCCCAACTTCAAACCAACCGATCGGGGATCTACACCGCCTCCCATACAGGGCCTCAAAAGGAGCCATCTGAATACTAGCCTGATAACTATTATTGTAAGCGAATTCTGCCAACGACAAGTAACTCTCCCAATTCCCTCCAAAGTCCAACACACAAGCTCTTAACATATCTTCTAAAATCTGAATAGTGCGCTCTGACTGTCCATCAGTTTGAGGATGAAAAGCTGTGCTTAGGTCAAGTCTAGTCCCCAATGCTTCTTGCAATGCTTTCCAAAACCGAGAAGTAAATTGTGGCCCTCTATCAGAAATAATGGATAGTGGCACCCCATGCAACCTCACAATCTCATTTAAATAAATCAATAATTCCCAAACTTTTAGGAATTCTATTTAATTTATTATTCCCTAATATTTTAAACAAGAATTTAATTGTAAACTATTTAACAATTAATATATTTAAATTTGTCCAACAAATTTAAATGTCACATTCATAGATATTTATTTAAGACAAGATTTAATGTCCTAAGACATTTAACTGTGTCTTAAATTGTGTCACCAAAGTGACTCACGAATTAACCCTAATTCGTGTCCCAAAACAGCATCTTGATCCTGCTCATGTGTGACCCAGCAGGCCTCACGTGAAGTTGGCAGCAAGCCATCTTATGACTCACAAGTTGAGAGCGGACTCTAGCAAGCCATCACGACTACCCAAAACACGTGAGTTATCGCTTTAACGTTAACGACTTAACCTAAGTACCATCCTGTCATAATCCCTATTGTCACACGATATCTTGGTTCTGGATAAGGCACGGGAAAGTCATCCTTAACACAACCATAACTTTCTCAATTCCCTGAGTTAGTCCCATTTTCCTGAGTGGCCACTCTTTCCTTGGAAAGACTCATCGAGAGCGCCAGTTAGATATCTCTCATCATAATGAGGGACAAAATCCCATCTTGGCCAACCACATTCCTCAGCACGGCAATCAACCAAACCCGTACCTAGCCCTTATGGCTACCCTGCTACGGGTAACGTTAGACTAAGCCAAAGTTTGACAACTACAGCGCCGGAATAGTCAAGACCTCAGGTCTAAGGCTATCGTGACAGGTGTACAGGAGAGGCTAGCTTATGACTAAAACCCATGCAGGACTCTCTGGGTCGGTCCAGCAACTTGTAACCCCTTACTTATTGCACCATGACTCTCGTAAAGCATCTAGTGCATGTATCTCCATACACCGAGGTCATGCTGATCTTGGTTCATTCTCGCTCCCACGAAAATAATCGACCATGGACGGATTTAGATTAATTATCTCATAATTAATCAAGGACACTATCATAGTAAACATGCTAATAATATGATAACAACATGATTCATCTCCATAAATCAATCAAAATGTTCAAAACATTTACATAAAATGATTGGCCCTAGGGCACAATCTCCAACACCTACCTGTTCCCGGAACAACAAGGTAAGAGATCTGTTGAATATGAAAACAAATTTTTATGTTTAAGTTGCAATTTCATGTTTTGATGACCGAGATATTTTTTTTAATTAAGAAAATAAAACGGAAAAAAAGGGAAGAAATTACATAAAATAGCAAGTGCCTACAATATACTCCACTATACAAGGCCAAAAATCAGTTACTGTGAAATGTGAACATCTATAACAAAGATACCTGAAGTAGAGGCCTCACCGCCCTCCTTCTTCTTTTGATCTTCCAAATACAATTTGCAATTTCTCTTCCAATGTCCTGGCTTCTGGCAGAAAAAGCAAATCGTATCCTTTGAAGGCTTTGCCTTCTTGGCAGGTTGTGGGTTAGGCTTGTCCCCTGGCTTGATCTCACCAACCGGGGCTTTACCCTTCCTCTTTCCTTTGCCCTTCCCTTTCCCCTGGTTTTTCTGAACCATCAAGACTGTGTCAGGTGCCTTCTTAATGGATGCCTCAACAGTCTTGAGCATCCCATGCAGCTCAGAAATTGATTTCTCCATTCCATTCATATTAAAAGTTCATGACAAACTGGTCATAACTTTTAGGCAGCGAGTTTAGAATCAAATCCGTCGCAAGCTCTGAAGCAATGGGAAATCTCAGCCTACTAAGGTGATCTATGTACCCCTTCATCTTCAAGACATGGGTACAAACGGATGCACCTACAACCATCTTGCAAGAGTGTAGAGCCTTAGTGGTCTCAAACCTCTCTTGCCTAGCTTGTTGCTGGAACATTTCCTTGAGATGTGTGACCATCTCAAAAGCCGTCAACATTTCCAAGTTCTTTTGCAACTCTGGAGCCATTGTGGCTAGCATCAGGCAAGCAACGTCCACATAGTCATTGAAGTGCTTCTCATAAGCAGTTCTTTGAGCTCTTGGAGCGTCGTTAGCAGGCTCTTCAGGGGGAGGGTTTTCTAGGACATAAAGCTTCCTTTCTTGGGTGAGAACAATTCTCAAATTACGAAACCAATCAAGAAAGTTTGTCCCACTTAACTTATCCTTCTCAAGGATAGATCGCAATGATAACGCTGAACTTATATTGTTTGCCATTGATTCTACAATTAAGATATGAAAGTTAATTAGCAAAAAGTCCACCATTTTATAAAACCCAGCAAAATTATTGTTAGTGGCTAAGACCCATATTTCACCAAAGATTACCTTCCCTTGGGCGATAATGCAACCTTAGGTTATTTAAGTAGGTAACTCTTTACCAATCACATCTCATGTGACTCCTAGATCGTTATGGGACTGTATCATCGTATGATACTTATTATGGCATGTTTATCCCATCTAATGCCTTGAGGTCTAAATCCGATTTGATAACCTCATTAAGTCACACAACAAAACTTGTGAATGGTCAAACTCAAAAAAATGAGGCGAAAGCCCAACCCTATATCATCAAGGCCCATTAAACATGTGTAGCTTGGGCTATCACCACACCCAATAAACCAAGATTTCAATAAGGCACTGCGTTGAATCTTCCATTCACCCGTGTCTCCTCAAGATAAAAGTAGATACGTGTAGCTTGGGCTATCATCGCTCCACAATGATCAAGATTTTAACAGGATGTTTTATTGATGGCATTAAAACAAGATTTTATAAGGGTTCAATTTTAGGTTCAATTTTAAATCCAATTTTAAAATTAAACGAGTGTGCCAAGTGTTTTTCCCCATGTATCATATACATATAAACACATGCACGAATTTTGTATCTCATACAAAATCCTATGCTCGTATCGAATACGTGGTTGTGCGTACAAAACATAAAATTGGCATGTTAAATCGCGTCCCCTAATCATGCATCTAGCGCCAATTTGCATCTCATACAAAAATCTAAATGCATAAAATAACCGTGTTTAGATATGGCTCATCTACCCTAAATTCCCTCAAGCCAATGAGAGAATCTTTCTAAAAGAAAAAGAAAAATTACATTGGGAAACCTCATTTGAACATATGAGGGGAGTGAGGTGAGAAAAGAAAAATTACATCCAGAATTTAGGGAGACGACACGCAGGCCGTATTTACCAAAATAAGACCTAGAGCCATATCCAACACCATACTCAAACATACATGAACAATTCATATATATATATATATATACACGGTCATCAACATACAACAACACAAAAAAAGACTTTGATTGTGTTCAATTAGGGTTTGTGCAATTTAACATGCCTTTTTGAAAAATAAGTCTTGCATCAATAATTAAAGAATTCAAGAATCATATTCAAGAAGTCGAATTTATTGACCCAAAATTTATAAATTCACAATTTAAAATTATGACCAAGACCTATACTTTTCAAGAAAATTTTAATCAATCAAATTGATTGCCTTATGTATCAAATACATAAATTTGCACAATCTTTAGATTAGGTTAAAATTCGTGTGGTGGATTTTCGCAAAATTCAAGCATATCGAATGAAAAACGGTAAACATACAAACATACATCAACATGTATATTCACAAAACTAGCATAAACACAAAATTAGTGTGGCTCTAATACCACTATTCGAGATTATAGAGCAAGCGCAGCGGAAAAGGTAAAATTAAAATTTTACAAAACTTATAATCTCCTTCCAGGATCCACTAATTGTGTGTATACCAGTGAGATAGAGATGTTTACCACAATCAAACAATTGGTTGCAAAGTTGCGATTTCAAGAAGTCCACAAACTCGTGTCCTTCCTCTGCCGGTGATCCACACGAACAGTTTGGCAGATACTCAGGTGCTAGCCTCCAATCTCTTCTCCAAGAGAATACGGGAACCGATCTACAATCTTGATACTTCAAGAACACTTCTTGAAGTATGCAAGAACCAAGGTGGCGCACTACCAAGAACAAGTTTCTTGATCACACAATTCTAGGGTTTTTCACCTAGACTTACTCTCACACAAGTCGCCTAAGGTTTTAGGGTTTTTTGAGAATTTTTCCTCCTCTCCTTAGGTTTAGTCGACTTATGTGTTTAAATATATAGCCTCATTCCTAAAATTAGGGAATCCCTAAATCTTGATTATAAAATTACATTAATATTATAATTCAAGATTAATAGGCAATCTTAATTTAAATTTCAAGATCATATCTTGAAACTAAATCTTGAATGCTCACTTCCCATTGGTTGGAATGAGTCATGAGGATTTGAATTCTTAATTAAAATATTACATTAATATCTTAATTTAAAATTCAAAATGCATTCTCAAAATTCAAAATGCAAGATCAAATCTTGTACTTAGAAATCCAAGAATGCGCCATCCCCTATTAACTTTATAGGAATTTAATAAATAAAATAACAATCCTAACTCTTAGGAAGTTATAACCAACTTATTAATTTCCCCAACAAATTGGATTAAAATATTACCCTAATATCTTAATTCAAATTTGAATCTTGAATTCAAATTTAAATCTTGAATTCAAATTAACAAAATCATATTTCATTAATTAATTCAAGAGTGAGGCGCCACCCTACTCTTGTTTTCCAATATTAGAGAATTTAATAAATCAATAATCCCCTAACTTTTAGGAGGCTTAGTCAATTTATTATTTCCTAATATTTTAAACAAGAATTCAATTGTAAATAGATTAATCAAATTAACTAATTAACGATTAATATATTTAAACTTGTATAACAAATTTAAATATCACAAATGTAGATTTTATTTAAGACAAGACTTCATGTCCTAAGACATTCAACTATGTCTTAAATTGTGTCACTAAAGTGACTCACGAATTAAACCCTAAGTCGTGTCCCATTATGGTATCTTGATCCTGCTAATATGTGACCCAGCAGGCCTCACGTGAAATTGGCAGCAAGCCATCTCTATGACCCACAAGTCGAGAACGGACTCTAGCAAGCCATCACGACTACCCAAAACACGTGAGTTATCGTTTTAACATAAACGACTTAACCTTAGTACCACCTTGTCATAATCCAAACCATAACTTTCTCGATTCCTTGAGTTAGTCCCATTACCCTGCGTGGCCACGTATTCTTTGGACAAAGTCATCGAGGGGCCCAGTCAAATATCTCTCATCTTAATGAGGGACAAAATTCCTTATTGGTCAACCACATTCCTCAGCACGGAAAACAACCAAACTCGTACCTAGCCTGTATGGCTACCTTGTTACGAGCAACGTTGGACTAGGCCAAAGTTCAGCATCTACAACGCCGGAATAATCAAGACCTCAGGTCTAAGGGCATCGTGATAGGTGTACAGGAGAGACTAGCTTATGACTAAACCCATGTTGGACTCTCCGCGTCGGTCCAGCAACTTGTAACCCATTACAAAATTGCACCATGACTAGCATATTCAATGCTAGCACCCACCAACACAACAAGAAAATTCATAATAAGTTCATATCAATCTAATTTTAAAAAGAACAAGATATTGTAAGAAATGTAGTCTCGTTAGTAAAAGGCATATGAACTAACCGAAAACTTTGTTCCACAATAAGATATGAAGCTTCGAGGGACGTCCACAATCTCCAAAGAGGGTTTTGCTGGCGACCTGCAACAAGCACGATAGGGTGGGGCCCCGTAATGCTCCTCAGACGATAAAGTGAGACAGAGCAGAGAACTATACAAGATTAAGTTAAAGGCAGAGAGTGAACTTACCTTGATCCGAACATTCGAGCGACATTTGCGTTCATTTTCGACGATCCCTAATCCCTAATCCCTAATCCCTAACCCTAACCCCTAACCTTAACCCTAACCCTTACCCTAAACTCTAAACTCTAAATCCTAAACTATAAGCCAAAACCCTAAAGCTTAAACTCTAAACCATAAATTCTAAACTTTAACCCTAAACTCTAATTCCTTAAACCCTAAACTATAAATTCTAAATCCCAAACCCTAAACCTTAACCCTAAGGCCCTAAAACATAAACCCTAAACCCTAGCCTAACCCTAAATGTCAAACCTCTAAACTACTAGACTTTAACCGTCAACCCTAAACCCTTAAACCCTAAACTACAAACCCTAAACCTTAACCCTAAACCCCTAAACCATGAACCCCTAGCCCTAAACCCTAGCCATAACCCCTAAACCTTAAAACTTTATTGTAAAAAATGAAGCCTCGTAAGAAATATCATAATAAGTTCATATCAATCTAATTAAAGAAAGAACAAGATATTGTAAGAAATGTAGCCTCGTAAGTAAAAAGCATATAAACTAACCGAAAACTTTATCTCACAATAGGATATGAAGCTACGAGGGACGTCCACAATCTCAAAAGAGGGTTTCGCTGGCGACCTGCAATAAGCACGACGGGGTAGGGCCCCGTAATGCTCCTCAGACCATCAAGTCAGACAAAGGAGAGAACTATACAAGATTAAGTTAACGGCAGAGAGTGAACTAACCTTGATTCGAACACTCGAGCAACATTCATGTGGATTTTCGACGATCCCTAATCTCTAATCCCTAACCCTAACACTAACCTTAACCCTAACCCTAAACCCTAAACCCTAAAACCCTAAAATCTAAACCCTTAACCCTAAACCCTAAACTCTAAACCCTTTCCTAAACTATAAGCCTAAACCATAAAGCTTAAACCCTAAACAATAAACTCTAAACTTTAACCCTAAACTCTAAACCCTAAACCCTTAAACCCTAAACTATAAACCCTAAACCTTAACCCTAAGCCCCTCAACCATAAACCCTAAACCCTAGCCTAACCCTAAACCACAAACCCCAAAACTACTAGCACCGACCAACACAACAAGAAAATTCATCATAAGTTCATATCAATCTAATCAATCTAATTAAAGAAAGAACAAGATATTGTAAGAAATGTAGCCTCGTTAGTAAAAAGTGTATGAACTAACCGATATCGTTTTTCCACAATAGGATATGAAGCTTCGTGGGACTTCCACAATCTTTAAAGAGTGTTTCGCTGGCGACCAGCAACAAGCAAGACGAGGTGGGGCCCCGTAAGGCTCCTCAGACGATCAAGTCAGACAGAGAGAGAACTATACAAGATTAAGTTAAAGGCAGAGAATGAACTTACCTTGATCCGAATACTCGAGCGACATTTGCGTTCATTTTCGACGATCCCAAATCCCAAATCCCTAACCCTAACCTTAACCCTAACCCTAAACTCTAAACCCTAAATCCTAAACTATAAGCCAAAACCCTAAAGCTTCAACCCTAAAGCCTAACCCTAATCCACAAACCCCTAAACTAGTAGCACCAACCAACACAACAAGAAAAGTTAATTGGAAGTTCATATCAATCTAATTAAAGAAAGAACAAGATATTGTAAGAAATGTAGCCTCGTAAGTAACAAAGCATATAAACTGACCGAAAACTTTATTCCACAATAGGATATGAAGCTTCGAGGGACGTCGACAATCTCCAAAGAGGGTTTCGCTGGAAACCTGCAACAATCACGGTAGGGCCCGGTAATGCTCCTAAGACCATCAAGTCAAACAAAGCATCGAATTATACAAGATTAAGTTAACGGCAGAGATTGAACTAACCTTGATCCGAACACTCGAGCGACATTCGTGTTCATTTTCGACGACCCCTAATATCTAATCCCTAACCCTAACACTAACCTAAACCCTAACCCTAAACCCTAATCCTAAACCCTAGCCTAAACCTAATACACAAACCCCTAAACTACTAGCACCCACCAACACAACAAGAAAATTCATAATAAGTTCATATCAATCTAATTAAAGAAAGAACAAGATATTATAAGAAATGTTGCCTCGTAAGTAAAAAGCATATAAACTAACCGAAAAATTTATCTCACAATAGGATATGAAGCTTTGAGCGACGTCCACAATATCCAAAGAGGGTTTCGCAGGCGACCTGCAACAAGCACGACGGGGTAGGGCCCCGTAATGCTCCTCAGACCATCAAGTCAGACAAAGGAGAGAACTGTACAAGATTAAAGTAACGGCAGAGAGTGAACTAACCTTGATCCGAACACTCGAGCAACATTCGTGTTCATTTTCGACGATCCCTAATTTCTAATCCCTCACCCTAACACTAACCTTAACCCTAACCCAAACCCTAAACCCTAAACTCTAAACCCTTTCCTAAACTATAAGCCTAAACCCTAAAGCTTAAACCCTAAACAATAAACTCTAAACTTTAACCCTAAACCCTTAAACCATAAACTATAAACCCTAAACCTTAACCCTAAGCACCTCAACCCAAAACCCCTAACCCTAACCCTAAACCCTAATCCTAAACCCTAAACCCTAGCCTAACCCTAATCCACAAACCCCAAAACTACTAGCACCCACCAACACAACAAGGAAATTTATAATAAGTTCATATCAATCTAATTAAAGAAAGAACAAGATATTAAATGTAGCCTTGTAAGTAAAAAGCATATAAACTAACCGAAAACTTTATCTCACAATAGGATATGAAGCTTCAAGGGACGTCCACAATCTCCAAAGAGGGTTTCGCTGGTGACCTGCAACAAGCACGACGGGGTAGGGCCCCGTAATGCTCCTCAGACCATCAAGTCAAACAAAGGAGAGAACTATACAAGATTAAGTTAACGACAGAGAGTGAACTAGCCTTGATCCGAACACTCGAGCGACATTCGTGTTCATTTTCGACGATCCCTAATCCATAATCTCTAACCCTAAAACTAACCTTAACCCTAACCCATACCCTAAACCCTAAACTCTAAACCATAAAGCTTAAACCCTAAACAATAAACTCTAAACTTTAACCCTAAACTCTAAGCCCTTAACCCTTAAAACCTAAACTATAAACCCTAAACCTTAACCCTAAGCCCCTCAACCATAAACCCTAAACACTAATCCTCAACCCTAAACCCTAGCCTAACCCTAAACCACAAACCCCAAAACTACTAGCACCCACCAACTCAACAAGAAAATTCATCATAAGTTCATATCAATCTAATCAATCTAATTAAAGAAAGAACAATATATTGTAAGAATTGTAGCCTCGTTAGTAAAAAGCAAATGAACTAACCGATATCTTTTGTCCATAATAGGATATGAAGCTTCGTGGGACATCCACAATCTCTAAGGAGTGTTTCGCTAGCGACCTGCAACAAGCACGACGAGGTGGGCCCCGTAATGCTCCTCAGACGATCAAGTCAGACAGAGGATAAAACTATACAATAAACTTAATCTTGTATAGTTCTCTCCATTATCTGCCGTTAACTTACCCCGTCGTGCTTGTTGCAAGTCGCCAGCGAAATTCTCTTTGGAGATTGTGGACGTCCCTCGAAGCTTCATATGCTATTGTGAGATAAAGTTTTCGGTTAGTTTATATGCTTTTTACTTACAAGGCTACATTTTTTACAATATCTCGTTCTTTTTTTAATTAGATTGATATGAACTTATTATGAATATTCTTGTTGTGTTGGTGGGTGCTAGTAGTTTAGGGGTTTGTGGTTTAGGTTTAGGCTAGGGTTTAGGGTTAGGCGCTTAGGGTTTATGGTTTATGGTGTAGGGGCTTAGGGTTTAGGATTTAGGGTTTTTGTTTAGAGTTTGGGGTTTAGGCTTTATAGTTTAAGGTTTAAGGGTTTAGGGTTCAAGTTTAGAGTTTATGGTTTTGGTTTAAGCTTTATGGTTTAGGCTTATAGTTTAAGATCTAGGGTTTACAGTTTAGGGTTTAGGGTGAGGGTTAGGATTAAGGTTAGGGTTAGGGAATAAAGTTTCATATCCTATTGTGGAATAAAGTTTTCGGTCAGTTTATATGCTTTTTTACTTACGAGGCTACATTTCTTACAATATCTTGTTCTTTCTTTAATTAGATTGATATGAAGTTATAATGAATTTTCTTGTTGTGTTGTTGGGTGCTACTAGTTTAGGAGTTTGTGGATTAGGGTTAGGCTTTAGGATTGAAGCTTTAGGGTTTTGGCTTATAGTTTAGGATTTAGGGTTTAGAGTTTAGGGTTTCAGGTAAGGGTTAGGGTTAGGGATTAAGGATTTTGGATCGTTGAAAATGAACGCAAATGTCGCTCGAGTGTTCGGATCAAGGTAAGTTCATGTTCATTCTCTGCGTTTAACTTAATCTTGTATAGTTCTCTCTCTGTCTGACTTGATCGTCTGAGGAGCCTTACGGGGCCCCANGTCTGAGGAGCATTACGGGGCCCTACCCCGTCGTGCTTGTTGCAGGTCGCCAGCGAAACCCTCTTTGGAGATTGTGGACGTCCCTCGAAGCTTCATATCCTATTGTAAGATAAAGTTTTCGGTTAGTTTATATGCTTTTTACTTAAGAGGCTACATTTCTTACAATATCTTGTTCTTTCTTTAATTAGATTGATATGAACTTATTATGAATTTTCTTGTTGTGTTGGTGGGTGCTTGTAGTTTTGGGGTTTGTGGTTTAGGGTTAGGCTAGGGTTTAGGGTTTAGGATTCGGGTTTAGGGTTAGGGGTTTAGGGTTTATGGTTGAGGGGCTTACGGTTAAGGTTTAGGGTTTATAGTTTAGGGTTTAACGGTTTAGGGTTTAGAGTTTAGGGTTAAAGTTTAGAGTTTATTTATTAGGGTTTACGCTTTAGGGTTTAGGCATATAGTTTAGGAAAGCGTTTAGAGTTTAGGGTTTAGGATTTGGGTTAGGGTTAATGTTAGTGTTAGGGTTAGGGATCGTCGAAAATGAACACTAATGTTGCTCGAGTGTTCGGATCAAGGTTAGTTCACTCTCTGTCGTTAACTTAATCTTGTATAGTTCTCTCCATTGTCTGCCGTTAACTTACCCCGTCGTGCTTGTTGCAGGTCGCCAACGAAACCCTCTTTGGAGATTGTGGACGTCCCTCGAAGCTTCATATCCTATTGTGAGATAAAGTTTTCGGTTAGTTTATATGCTTTTTACTTACGAGGCTACATTTCTTATAATATCTTGTTCTTTCTTTAATTAGATTGATATGAACTTATTATGAATTTTCTTGTTGTGTTGGTGGGTGCTAGTAGTTTAGGGGTTTGTGGATTAGGGTTAGGCTTGGGTTTAGGATTAGGGTTAGGGTTTAGGGTTAGGGGTTTAGGGTTGAGGGGCTTAGGGTTAAGGTTTAGGGTTTATAGTTTAAGGTTTAAGGGTTTAGGGTTAAAGTTTAGAGTTTATTGTTTAGGGTTTAAGCTTTAGGGTTTAGGCTTATAGTTTATGAAAGGGTTTAGAGTTTAGTGTTTAGGGTATGGGTTAGGGTTAAGGTTA
>QANZ01029530.1:16124-27630 GCA_003254925.1 Chamaecrista fasciculata | reverse complement strand
TCATTAATTTATTGAAAAAAATTTATCTAAGGATAAAACTGATCAAAATGTAAAATATTGGGATAAAATCGACCAAAAAAAATATATGGATGAAATTGACAATTGATATAAAATTTGGGGACCAAAATGATTTTTTTGCCTTGAATTAATGTTGAATCTTAATTAAGTGAACTCAATTAGATAGATGAAAGTTAACAACAAACTAAAAACATGGACAGAAATTCTATGAAAAAGTACTAGTGTTGCTTCATTTATTATTATAATAAGATAAGATAAGATATTTATTCAATAGCAAAAGTTACACATAACATAAGCTAAAGCCTCTTTCCTTCTCTTATATAGGCATACATCATATATATTATTATTATACATATAGTGATCAGAAGAAAGCTCCCAAAATAGAAGATAAAGGGACCCTACTCTTCTTATTTATGTTTCTTGATCTCCTCATTAATATTCCCTCTTGCTGACGTGGACGACTATGAGGATGAGATTGATGAGTCTCAGCACTCACAAAATAAGACTCCTTCTGGTTTCTGAATAGCCTCTCCACTTCTTCACCAGATCCTCCAAATGTCAACTTCTTCACTTCCCTCTCTATTTGATTTATCACATTGTCTTTCTCACCTACATGCATGCATTTCCATTTCATTCAATATTCTCCCACTATATTTAATTAATTTGCTTTCTTAGGTATAAAATCAAGCCAAGCTATAAGCGTATATTAGGATATCAAAATATATAAGCTATGTAAATTTTAGAATAGTTAACAATTTAGTATCTAAAATATCATTTAGTTGACAATTCAGTCTCTAAAAGATTAAAACATTATACTATTTATTCCTTGAAAAATTCAAAGTGGAATAACATTTAGTTTATGAAAAAGATTAATATGTATATTATTTTAATTTTTCAAGGACTAAACTATATATTTTAATATTTTAAGAACCGAGTTGTTAGCTTAGTGATATTTCAAAGACCAAACCGTTAGTTTAATTTACTCTAAGTTTTATAATATGTATATATAGTTTCTTTTTAATATAACACATAAATATTAATTTAATTTTAGTTAGTTTGATTTTTAATTAATTTAATCTAAATATAATATTTTTTTATTAATATCTATATATAATTACTTGTTAATACATAATAGATATATTATACCCTGAAAGATAAAAATAGTATATACTTTATTAGTTCCTAAAAGATCAAAATGGCATACTATTTAGTCCATAAAAAAAGACTAACAAGTAATAATAAATACATGTACAGTTTGATCTTTCAAGGACTAAGTTATGTATTTCAATCTTTTATGGACCAAGTTGTAAATTTAATGATCTTTCAAAGACCAAATTATCAATTTAACTCTCTCTCTCTCTGTGTACGTACCTCCAAGGAAGTTCCTGATGTTGTTGTGGGCATTGAGATTAAAGGCGATGATTTTGAGATCACTATTGTCTGAGGATCTTAGGGCAAATGGATGACCCATTGGAATAACAAAAACATCACCAGTGTTCAAATTAGAAGACAGCCTTCGAATTTGTCCTTCACTATTCTCTTCTTCTTCTTCATCTGAACCACCTTCTTCTTCATGTTCTTTCTCTTCATCTTCACTCTCTTCCTTTGATCTCTCATTCGCCTCATGTGGGCATGCAATCTCAAGCTTTCCTTCTCCTTGAGCAACCAGGGCTATCACTATTGATTTTGTATTGTAGTGTGGCACAAACACAGATGCCTGAACAGTACGTGTAACACATGCAATTTTTAGATACATAAGGTGATTTTTTTCGGTCAAATAGTTATTTTAGCCATCAAATTATGAGGTAAGTTTCATTTTGATATTTAGACTTCCACATTTGTTCAGCTTTTATCACAAAATGTGATTTCGTATGTTTTCCATCATTATTTATAACTTGAACAGTAGAAATGGATCTATTTCTCTCTTTGTCAACTCACTTATTACAACACATATGATAAAGAAATAATTTATCTTAAGTGTTCATGTTACAAATAATAGTAGAAAACATACGAAATCAAATTTTGAAGGCCAAATCAGAACGAAAAATAATTTTATGACCAAAATAAAACTTGTCATAGTTTGAGAACTAAAAGAGAAATTTAACGCTTTTTGTCAAAGAAAGGTATATATACAACTAAACAAAACAACTTATACATGTGCTATTATATCCCTTCTTCATTGTGTATTTTTTTCCTAATATATATGTACACAGTACACACACTCACATCGATCCCAATTTAATAAAATCCACTACAAGAGCTTGCACACCCAAACAAACATATATCGTGTTTGATATAATTATTTTTTTCATGAAAAATGAAAGAAAACATCTGTCCAAAACACTAAAAAAAAACCATACACACATTATTTAAAAATTATTTTTAATTAAATTTTAAATTATAAAACTAATTAAAATAATAAATTACTTATTTTTTATATCATAAATAAAAAAATTGTAAGAGTTATTTACTTTTTGATAATTTTTATTTCACTTATAAATATTAAGTAGTAGTAAACATATATAATATGTTATATGATTTTAGAACTTAGAAAAACTATATATAGGTCAATATGTAAATTTGGTCTCATATCTTTTGCTAAGTTTTCAATTTGATCCTTTTGTTGTTGCACTTTTGGTCCCATATCCTTACAAAAAGTCCTAATTTGGTCCATATCATTTTTTGTCCTATATCTTTTGGTCAAGATGCAGAATTAGTCTCATAAAGGATCAATTAACAGTTGATTATTTTACAAATATATGGAACCACTTCTGCACCTGACCCAAAGATATAGGACCAACTATGCAATTGACTCAAAGATATGAAACTAAATCTACAACAAAAAAATATATAGGACTAAATTAGGACTTGACTCAAAGATATGAGACTAAAAGTAAAAAAAATATATATATATGTGATGAATTTGGCTATATACATATATAGGTACCTTGTTGAGGTCGAGGTAAGTGATAGCAATACCCAAGTCTCTAAGGGGTGGAAAAATCTCAGGGCGAGCCTCCCAAAAGTTGCCATGTTCATTAGAATAGATAGGTTCAAGGCTTCTTCCATTAATTGGTCCTGTTTCTGATGGTTTTCCACCTCTTTGGCTTGATGATTTTGCATATCTACTCAGTTCTCTTATTTGTTCTTCTGATATTTTCACTATCACTCCTCCCTCATTCTCTCTCATCCTTTCTTCTTGCTCTTCTTCCTCTCCAAAAAGAACCCTCTCGATCTCCTCGAATTGGCTCTAATATCATTTCATCAATATCAGTGTCAGCTATAAGTTATTATATCAAAATTATCTGTCAACGAAAGCTTGAAATTACGGGAGAAAATCCTTTGTAGTGCCACTACAATGTAATAATATAGAGAAAGAGAAATGAGCAATTAGGGAGAAATAGTGTCAAACAAATTTGATTTTCTATTTTTTGTTAAGTTTTCAATTTGGTCATGTAATTTTTTTTGCACTTCTAGCCTCATATTTTTGCAAAAAGTCCCATTTTGGTCCCATATTATTTCTGGTCTCATATGTTTTGGTTAAGTTACAAAATTGGTCTCATATTATAAAAGGATCAATCGTTAATTGATCATTTCACAAAGATATATATGAAACTATTTCTGCACCTGACCCAAAGATATAGGACTAATTCTACAATGGATCCAAAGATATATGGTACCAAATTTATAACAAAAAAAATGAGACTAAATTGGGATCTAATCTAAAGATATGACGCAGAAAATGTAACAAAAGAATATATCGGACTAAATTAAAAACTAAGAAAAAAATATGGGACCAAATTTTTTTTTCTTTGACTAAATTGTAATGACACTACAAAAAATTCAAATTCTGAAATTACAATATGTTAATTTGAGGTCTCACATTGAAGGTGGCCTCCAGAGTCCGCCTGCTGAATGCGCTGTAGTAGGATTTTGGGTTTCCATTTCCTGATGGATAGAAATTCTACAATCCAAAGACAGCACTGAAAGATTAGATGTAGTATTTTGAAGATACTTATCAAAAGGAATGGAATTGAAACTAGACAAAGAATGCGGATGATCTACGTCAAATACTCAAATTATGGGATAAGTTTTATTTTGGTCCTAAGACTATTTTTGTCTTTAAAATATGATTTTTTTCTGCCATTATGTCAGAATTATTTCTCTTTCATATATGTCATAATAATTGAATTGACAAAGAAAAAAATTATCATTAGTTACAAATTAGAAATAAATTTGTGATTAAGAATGAAATTTTTTCTTTCTCTATTTGTCAACTCATTTATTATAACACATGACATGAGAAATAAATAATCTCTTAATTGTTCAAGTTATAAATAATGCATAAATCAGACAAAACTATTTTAGCGACCAAAATAAAACAAATAAAAAAATTTGAAGATGAAAAGGCAACAGAAAACAATTTTAAGAGAAAAAAATAAAATTTGACCCATTGTTTGAGGATCAAAATGAGATTTTGACATATTATCTAACCTCAAAATTTCCAGGAATATTAAGGGGTAAGGCGAGTTTGATCATTTTAAGATTCTGGTTGTTGTCTCGGTTAGCAGCATAAGCAAGTGCTCCTGCTGGAACTCTGATAACATCGCCAACCTCAAGGTTATACGACTCTCTGTTGTTCAGATATGCAATCGTGAATAAGGGCTTTCCTGCAAATATAAATCAAAGTAAAGCTCTAATTAAAAATTAGAGAAAATTTATTATTTAATTCTTGAATGTGTATTGAATTAACGAATTAACAAATTAACCTTTGAATAATCACAATATATGACTTAGTCCCTAATTTATTATAATTACTAATGATTTGGTTCATGAATCAAATTCAGTGACCCAAAACTTAAAAGATTAATAAAACTTAAGAGATAAAGAAGTTTTACTACAAATTTTGAAATTAAAAAAAAGATACAAAATAGTAAGTTTAAAGATCAAATCGTCACTAAAAACTAAATACTCGACAATTGAAATATTTTAAAGGCTGAATTTTGTATTTTTATAATTCAAGAGTTGATTTTTTCTTTTGGTGTAATTTTAGAGACCAAATAGTAAATTTTCTCTTAAAATTAATTAAGAGTAAATTTTTAATTTGGCCCCTGAAAGATTATTAAACTGACAACTAAGTCCCTGAAAGATTAAAATACTCATTTAGATCTAAAAGATCAAAACACTATAAAGGGTATACTATTTAGTCCATAAAAAAGACTAATTAATATACCATTTTAAATTTTCAGAGACCGAGTTATTAATTTGATGATCTCTCAAGAACTAAATTGTTAGGTCACCAAATTTTCTTGCCTTCGAGGACGACGATGAGGTAGTCGGCATCGGAGTGGTGAGGGACGATCAAGGTTAATGGCTCCGTTTCGACCTCGACGATCCGAAAATTTCGGAGTCCTTCGAGCTTTGGCCTCTGGTCGAAACGCTGTAACACCTTGATGAAGCCATGGTTGTTCTGAAAGCGAGTCTTGTATCTTCGATGGTAGTTGAAGAAATAAGGATTAATACGATGTCGTTCTTGTTGTTGTCTCTGTTTTTGCTCTTCTTCTGTTTCCTTTTGATGACGTCGTTCTCGTTCCTTTTGCTTCTCTGGCTGTCTCTCTCTCTCCTCTTTTTCTCTCTCTTCTTCTTGATGACGACGTTGTCGTTGACGTTCCTCTCTCTCCTGACGTTCTCTCTCTCTTTCTCTCTCTTCGGGATCTTCGGGATGGTAACGACGTGGATCTTCAGGCTCATCACGTCCTTCTGAAGAAAGAAATAATTAGATGTAAAATATATTCCCTCCAAAATCTAAATACATATAGAGTTTTATGAGCAATATCAAAAGAAAATTGATTCAAAACAGAGGGTGTGTACTGAGTTCTGCTATAGGGCACGCAAATATGTATGTAAAATAAATGAGGGACTAAATCGTTAATTCAATAAAAAAGAAGGGATCAAATAATAATTTTCCTCTTATTATTAATTTTGTACTATAGTTTTAAAATGTGGACGACCAAAAAGGGGTGGAGCCATATAATATAAGATAATGGGTAAAACTTCATTTTAGTCCTCAAAACATCGGTAAATTGTAATTTAGTTTTAAAACTATTCTTTATTCTGTTTCAATCCTATAACTTTTGCATTTGTTTCGTTTTAATCGCAAAAATATGATTTTGTCGTATATTTGTTGTTATTTCTAAGATGAACAACCGAAATGAATAATAAATTATTTTTCTCATATATATATGTTATAATGACTGAGTTCATAAAATAAAAAATCATTCTTAATTATAAATTAGAGAAAAAATTGTGGTTAATTTTTATTTATTTATTTTCTAACCACTTATTAAGAAACGATTTATCTCAAAATAACAATAAATATAAGGCAATCATATTTTGAGGACCAAACAAGAAAAAAATAGTTTTAATATTAAAACGAAAATGATTCTATAATTTGAGGACCAAATAATGATAAAATTTTGTAATTACTTAAAATAAATAAAAGATAAGATATATTGATTATATTAACAAAAATATAAATAAATTAATGTTTTCTTTAATTAATTTTCTATATTAATCATTACTAATCGGTTCATACAATCAATTAATTTTTTTTATCACATAGACTTATAAATAATTTATCTCATGACTAATTATCATAATAAATATAAATCATAAATGAATTCTTGTTTATGTCAAAAACAAATTTAGAGTAAACTAACAATTTGATCTCTGAAAGATCAAATTAGTGATCAAAATAGTATACTATTTACTTTAAATATTACTATATCAACTTAGTGATCTTTCAGAGGCCAAATTATTTATTTGTTTGATTTAAAATTAATTAGTTCAAAACAAAAAATAATCTATAATGGTCCACATAATTTATTTAAAAAGTAAAAATAAAAAAAATGGAAGACCTCCTTGTTTTTGCTCTTCTCTAGCCTTAGCACGTCGAGGCTCCGTTTCATTGTCGTCGTTGATGATGAGGTGGCAGCGAGCTCGACAAGCGAGGATTCTGTCCACGTTGGCTTCCACGTGGCAGCTTTTGAGGCACATGTGATGTTTAGGATGTGGTTCTTCCCAGTAATTGAACCCAAAAGACACAGACGCCATTGCAAGCAAAAGCAACGTAATGGAAAACCATGGTTTCACAGTCGTAGGAGCCATGGTGGTGATGTGTGAGTGAGGCTTCTTGTGTGATGTGTGTGTATATATATATAGAAGAAGATGGTATGCATGTATATGTATGTGGATGCATGAGAATATGGACGAGTGTGACTTGTGCGGTGTGAAATGTGAATTGCATGAAGGACATTTGGCTAAAAGTGCCATGCAGCTTGACGAGTGTGAGTGAATCTGTAATATATATGTTTTTTTGTCAAGTTTATATATAGTAATGATGATTGTAGGTCTTCGATCGGTGCATGCATATCATAGTTTTTTTATTTTAAAAAATAAAAATTATGTTATGGAAAAAAATATACAATTTTTAATTAATTTGATAATTTTTGTTGTCATTAGTCATTAAAATTAAATTTAGGATAATATATTAAAAAAACTAAATTAATTGTAAATATATTTTGTACTAACTAAATATGATTTTATCCTTTTAAGAAATTAGTAAAATTTCTCATTAGAAGGAAAGGCGTTAATTATATATACTAATTAAGCAATGTGAGCATAATTCTTAAACATTTAAAAAGGTACATTCTCATAATTCTAAAATATTCTTGCGCAATCCGTCTGGCCGGCCTTAAAGAACTGAAGGTACTCTAGTATTATTCTTGAGAGTTGTCACTAACTTAAGTGATCACACAATGAACTCCCTAGCTATGATCCATTGCTTTGCAAGACACTCAACCAAACTTCCTCTGTTTGAACTAGATAAAACCCATTGACTAAAATTTGATTCATCAAGAGAAATATAAATGAAATTGATGAAGTTAGAGAGAAATAGAATTAGCTTAAAAAAAGAGAAAATTTAATATTTACTCCATGAATTTACATCAAGTCAATTAATCAGTCCTTGAATAATTGAAATGCACAATTTGATCCTTGAAATATTTCAATTGTCAATACTATTTGATCCTTAACAACAATTTACCCCTGAATTTGTATTGAATTTTAATTTTTGGACCCTTTAGACCAAATTATTGACAATTGCAATAATTTAAAGAGATATATTTTGATTATTTAAGAATTAATTAATTAACTATGTAAATTCATGAACTAATTAATTAGTAAATTTTCTCATTAGAAATTCACCTGCAAGTAAATTTCCAATTTTGTTTATATGTTTTAAATCAACCAGTGACATGCACTCTAAAATAATATTTAGAGCATTATTACACTAATGAAGAGAAGAGTGGATAAGAATATGCAGCGAATCGAGTATTGAAGTTTAATTTGGACACCTATGCCTGAAGTTTACACGTGTGTGAGTGCGTGGCATTGCGGTTGAACATGGTCGAGATGTAGCGTAAGGTGCACAGGTTCGTCTTTTTCTGTAGTTTATGGCATAGAAAAGAGAAGTAAGTGATCAACACATAATCAGAGTTTTTACTTATCAAACAAGTAAATGAAGTTTTTACTTATTGCTAAAGTCTAGTTTTGGTTCTATATCTTTTGCTTAGGTCTCAATTTAGTTTAGTAACTTTTTTTTTTGTTGTACTTTTTGTCTCATATCTTTTGATCATGTACAAAATATCTTTTTTTAATTACAGTTTGGTCTCATATATTTTAAAAAAGTTCTACCGTTAGTTCCACAAATGTAGAACCTTTTGCAAAGACAATATGAGACCAATTCTACAACCTGACTAAAAGATATGATCAATTATGTAATTTGACCCAAAGATATGAAATAAAAAATGCAACACGAGATTAAATTGAGACTTGAAACAAAAGACATGTTTTGACCTTATTTATATAGATTTAATTATGCGTGATCATTTATTAAAGTGGGTAATTAAATGAACATCAGTTGAGTGGAAGTGATAGTGATACTATTATTTTTATAAAATAAATAATTTTAATTTTAAAAATTAGAATTTTAAATGTTTTATAACTAAAAGAAAGAGATTGTATTTAATTTATAGTAAAAATGTTAAGGTAGCACTCTCTTCTTTCCCGCTCCCAACTCAAGTTTATATGCATGAAGGGACATATTAAATATTTAAATGGAAAAGAGACAAAAATTGAGAATTTTCGGAAGAGAAGTAACGCAGATGACCACGTATGTATGTCTATTTCTTCTTTTTTTTTTGAGAAAAAATTTAAATGAGTTTGTTCGAGAATTCATTAAAGGCAGAACATGTTTTTAGGCTTTGTGAGAGCTTACAGAAGTACATATAGATTTCATACTAATAATACATCGAGATGGGACTTAAAGTCACAATCTTATGGGTTGTAAGTCAACTCTTTACCAATTGGGTCAATTAATGTGTATGTATGTTTATAACTCTATATATGTTTATAACTCTATAACTCTATATATATATATGGATGCATGGTTTTTATTTTAAATAATATAAAATATTAAAATATTTAGATTTGTACCTAAAAAAAATTTAGATATATGGGACACTCGGATATAGTCCGAGTGTCCCAATACACCTAGACCAATTAATCGGGGCCACGTGGCACCGGGTGAAATTTATTTTTAAATTTTTTTTTTATTTTCGACTATCCTGCTATGTTAGTCCGATTGACACAATTTAAAATTTTTTTGAGGATAAGGCCAACGGCGGCCTCATCCCCTTATTTATTTATATATATATATATATATATAAATAAAGTGAGGTGTGGGGTAAGAAACAAAGGAGAGGAAGAGAAGAGAGAATCAGAAGAAAGAAGAAGAGGAGGAGAAAGAGAGAGTAACTTTAATAAATTTACGTATTATAACATTAAATATCATAACATATATTAATAAATTTACGTATTATTATAACTATATATATTAACATTAATATATATTTTTTTATTTGATATAACTATTGGATATCAAATATCAAGTATTTTTTGGATATTGGACATCAAATACATAATATATATATATATATATTTGGATAGGAGTGGGGTATTAAATATTTTTGACGGATTTAAATCTAGATAGTAAAAAACAACTCTAAGTATACTTGTTCACCCCTCAACTTAAATAAAGATTAATCATTATATACACCTTAAAATAAACATATGGAGATATCTTGTGATTAAGTCCTAAATATATATGATATGATCTTTTCTTAAGAAATAAAAAAGATATATATCCACTACCCAATATCCAAGATCTATAAACTACGTATATAATAAATCTAATCAAGTTTTTAACTATGCATTTGATTTCTATACGTTTCTTACTCTCCCCTTCAATTTGTAAAACTTAATTATATATTTTAGCTTTTAAAAATTAAAATGTTTATATTTTTATGTGAAGTTTTTTGTTTTGGATATTTGATATTGAAATTTTAAATTTGTTTACCATTAATTTTTTTTAAATAAATCTGATTATTAAATATATATAGTTATTGATTTGAATTTTAATTTTTTCTTAAAAAATAAGTTTTGAATATATGATTAACAAAAGATGCATACGTGGATATCTATAGAATATTTAAAATAAAAAATATTTATTTTAGAGAAAAAATATTATTTGATCCCTAAATTTATATTGAGTCAACTAATTAATACTTAAATTATTGTATTTATCAACGATTTGGTCATTTAGTCAAATTCAAGGACAAAAAACATAAATTTAATAAAAATTCAAAGATCAAATAATAAACTTTCTCTTTTTTTTATTTTATGAGCAATTGAATACCAAGTATTCTAATAGTTACTAATTGGTATATAAATATATAATACCTAATCCACATGTTAATCATTCATCAAATTATATTAATTATTGCAATTTAACATATAAAATAAATTATAAAATATCAAAATTAATAGTGATAACTTTATTTTACTTTTTGCAGTGATTTTAGTGGTTATTGACTTATTGTTAGGGATGATCAAAATACCCATACCCAATGGGGACTCTGAAATTTACCCTATAGGTATGGGTCTAAACCCGTACCCATCCTTAATGGGTACGGGTTCGGGTATAGTTGTACCCTACCCATATACCCATTAGTAATAACAAATATATTTTTATATATAAAAAATATAATACTTTAACACTTTTTACTGAAAAAATATTAAAGTTTTTATAAATATTAAAATATTTTATTAAGGCTTAAGTGCACTTTTGGTCCCAATACTATGACTAAGGTTTCAATTTGGTCCCATAACTATTTTTGTTGCAGATTTGGTCCCAAACCTTCGCAAAAAGTTTCACCGTTAGTCCCCTGGTCACTTCCGTCCAATTTTCGCCGTTAAGTGTGACGTGGCAGTCTGACTGGGATGCTGACGTGGCAAAATCAAATGAGATGGAGTAAGTTAGGATCAATATGTAACATTTCATAACTTCTCTGGACTGAACGCATAATTT
>QANZ01029508.1:0-31432 GCA_003254925.1 Chamaecrista fasciculata | reverse complement strand
TTTGACAGGCTGTCTTCTCTATTGCTTTCTCTTGGTTTTCAATACAGCAAATGTGATAAATCCTTGTTTATCAGGACTTCCTCAGGACAGTCTCTCTATGTTCTAGTATATGTTGATGATATCTTAATAACAGGTTCAAGTTCCTCTGCTGTAACAAGTCTTATTGCTCAGATTAATGCAACTTTTTCTCTTAAAGATATGGGTCAATTGCATTATTTTCTTGGTATTGAGGTAATTAAAAATTCAGATGGGTCACTTTTGTTATCTCAAGCTAAGTATATTACTGAACTTCTTGAAAAAGCTGGTATGGCAGATGCAAGTCCTTGTATAACTCCTATGTCTACTGTTCCCAAGTTGTCTAAAGATCAAGGAGTTCCCTTTTCTGATCCTAAGTTCTATAGAACTATTGTGGGTGGTCTACAGTATTTGAGTGTAACTCGTCCTGATATATGTTATGCTGTAAATCGAGTGTGTCAATTTATGGCTGCTCCTACTCTTTCTCATTGGCAAGCAGTTAAAAGATTGCTAAGATACCTTAAGGGTACTTCCTCCTATGGTCTGATCTTCAGGAAATCTACTAATTTGAAGCTTACTGCCTTCTCAGATGCAGATTGGGCAACAGATACTGATGATCGGCGAAGCACTTCGGGGTTTTGTGTTTATTTTGGAGGAAATCTCATCAGTTGGTCTTCAAAGAAACAACAGGTTGTTTCAAGAAGTAGTACAGAGGCAGAATATCGAAGTCTAGCTGCTGTAGTTGCTGAAATCTCCTGGATCAAGTCTTTACTGCAGGAACTACGCATTACTCTTTCTTCTGCTCCTACAGTTCACTGTGATAACATCAGTGCTGTTCACATGACTGCAAATCCGATTCTTCATGCTAGGACGAAACATGTTGAGCTTGATATACACTTTGTTAGGGAAAAAGCAATTGCTGGGGAGATTTCTGTTCTTCATGTTCCTTCAACTGATCAAGTTGCTGATGGTTTTACAAAACCATTGTCCAAGCAGCTGTTCCTTGACTTTAGATCTTATCTTATGATTGGTGACAGGAATCATCTGCTTGAGGGGGGATGACAGTGTATATAACCTTCCTGAAGTTAGTGTTCCTGAAAGTCTTCCTGAAAGTCTTCCTGAAGGTCTTCCTGAAGTTAGTCTTCCTTAAGTCTATCGTCCTGGAGATGCCAGCTCAGCAGAGTTTGTTAGGAGTTTGTTATCCAGCTCAGTTTAGTTGTTGTTGAGTTGTTTTCAGCTAACTGTTTTCTGGTGATTAATTCATCTATATAAACTACATTGTATTCTTTCTTTAATGTAATGCAAATCATTCTTTTCCTAGTTTCAATTTCTCAATCTCGATTTCTCTTAGTTTAGCAAAGATAAACTACAGTTTGAAAACTATGGTTTCAATATTGAGGCCAGGATTGCAATATTGAGAAACGGCGTAGATTATTAGAACCAACAGTCCATAAGTCAAACCTTATCACGAAAAAAGGAGGATAGTTGTGACTTGTCACCACTTGAATACAAGCTACTTAAAAAGATATAAACTACCTGGGCTTTGATGATGCATCTATGTGCTGGTAACCTTTTTCCTCAGTGTTTCTCTTTACCTGAATAAAAGTGGAAGAAAAAGAGATAATAAATATTTAACATGCATACTAATGCTATACAAGTTGCATATGGCACCTCTTTCTAGTGTATAAGGGCCAAACTATTTAAGCGATTATATTATAGTCAGCAATTCAACAAAACATCCTTCATACTCAAATTTTGCTCAAGTTTCAAATATTTTTACCCTTGAACTATAATGCTCTATTATATCTTAATCCATTAATTGCTCATTAAAAATTTAAATTTTCAATCAAATCTTCATCATGGTACTTGTTGTAATGTGAAATTATCAACATCCCCATACATAAAATGGAACCCTTTCTCATTACTTATACACCCGTCCTTGCAAATTCTTGAGCAATCAGCAGCATTATGTGGATTTAAGGAATGTCAATTAACAATGCAACCCACCTTCTCAAGGGACCAAACGAGATGTGTCTGAAATTTTGTTTGAAATGTGATTGGGACCTGAACAGAAAAGCAAGTTAGCAGAGCAATAAATTAAATTTTGGACTGAAATTGTGAAGGGTATGAATGTCCAAAAAAAAAATCATTTTTGGACACTGACTGCATTTGGTGTTCAACATTCAGGATTTGTTTGTTGGTTTTTCTCTCATTTTTGACTTACAGTTCTCACATTTCACAGGTCCAATTTTGGTTAAGAAATTTTAGTAGCACTGAATTTGGCTATTCAAATGTTCCGGGAACAGGGGGTTCGTACTTGGAGGTCCAGAGCAACAATAGATGAATCACAGAAAAAAACAACAGATAAACAACAATAAAATATTACCGAAGTAAATAACAACAATTAAACAAGATGAAAGAATAACCCTTGGGAAGTTCTCGTTAGGGAAGAAGTAAAGCGCTAAGAATAAGCACTGGTAAGACAAGAGAACTTAGTGCAAAGGTAAATGAAAGTATGTTCGTAAGAGCTCAAATGGGAAATCTCTCAGACTCAGAAATGTTCAACCCCTTCTCTGAAGGGTGAGGGGGCTATTTATAGAGGTGACTAACAATGACGGTTATGCTGAACAATAATGCTGAACGAAGCAGCATGGGGAACATGGTTCCGTAAAATACGGAAAGTGGGCAAATGGTGAAGGTGGGACGCAAGATGCGGGAAAGTGGGAAGATGAGAGTGAGGTAACCGTCAGTTCATGGGCCTGATGGGAGAAGGTGACGTGGACATAAGGTAACCGTCAACTCAAAGGAGTTGATGCGGGAAGATGACGTGGGCATCTTGGCAAGTAAGGCGAGAAGGTCTGAGCTCAAAAGAACATCACTTCATTTACTAAAGACTAAGTTCTTACCTTGCTTACTCAAAGCGATCGTGGTCAAGCACGAAGAAGCCTTTACTTCAATCCTACCAAGCCACATCCTAGGATTGTTCCCGGAGAAGGAGGGAGGATGCGTCTCCCTACCTTCACAACATTCCCTACCTTGTCTAAGTAAGGATGTTGCGGGTGGCACGTGGCCTATGTCAAGCTTACATAAGGTGTCTTGCTCTTATACACTTAGACATCTCTTAGACACCTTAGAGGCGGAGCCTTGGAGGCGGAGCCCTGTAGGCGAAGCTTTGTAAGCGAAGCCTTGGAGGCGAAACCTTGGATGCGAAGCCTTGGAGGCGTAGCCTTGGAGGCGAAGCCTTGTAGGCGAAGCCTTGGAGGTGTAGCCTTGGAGGCGAAGCCTTGTAGGCGAAGCCTTGGAGGCGTAGTCTTGGAGGCGTAGCCTTGGAGGCGTAGCCTAAGAGGCATCAAGCTCTTGCTATGAAGGTACTCAATTAATTAATTTCCTTAATAATTAATTAATTATAAAAATAGGAGCCATGTAGGAACATATTTATACCTCCAAGTCTGGCAAATACTTTCTGAGTTTCTGTCAATTCTTACCTCTAATACATTCAAGAAGTATTTAACTATTAACCAAAAAGTAGCACGAAAAAAGAAAAGGCAAATAAAATAAAGTTAATCAAGGCCCATCACAAGAGTGGAAGTCAGAAACTACTACAAGTAAAGAAGCAAATAAATGAAAAACAAAAGTAAAGGAACTACAGAGACAAGAAAAATAGATCAGCAGCAACAAAATCTAATCATCAACAAATATAAGACTACAAGGAGGTTTGCACCCAAAAACCTGAAAAATAAATGGAACTCAAACAAAAAGAGAAATCATATCAAACTAAGTTGAGACTTTACAGACTGTGAACTTACTGATTGCCCCTTATATACTCTTTTTGTTGCCTCAATCGCGGTGCTGGCTTTTAATATAGCATCATTAGAAGCACTTGATTCAACATTATATCCCAATGCACGCCATGCTGGCAGTCCACCATCTAATACCCAAATTCTCTCGTGCCCAAACACTCGGAACATCCTTTAAATCACCAAACAGAGGAGAGTGCTGTTAATTACAGCAATGTAGAAAAGTCCATTATGCTACATTCCATTCAAGTTCTTAAATAATTTACTTTCGCACAACATCATGCCTTACCACCATACGCGAGCTGCACTAAATATTCCTTTTCCATCATAAACAACCACTCCATCATCGTTCCCTATACCAAAAGCAGAAACAGCAGCAGCAAAAGCTTCCTCTGATGGCAACATGTGTGGCAACTATACGAATCACAATTCATATATTAGTTATAATGGGGACAGAAGAAAGCCAAACTTCTTTGTTAAAAGTACATGCCCTATGTTGCAGAAAATATATACTAAAAAAAGCTTAACAAGTTAACTTGGGAAGAGGTTATCAATCATCCTTATTATCATATGGAAGTCATATTTTGTTACAGTTGTTAGACATTATTAAGGCACACACAACATGTAAGACAGCAGCATTTTCCAGTGATTATAAGTGCTCAGTTAAATATGAAAAATCAACTTCAATACAATTGACTTCGAACCATAATCGTCAAATTACATAAAAGCAACAAATAAAGAGTTTCCAATAGCCCATTAGAAAATGATTATTGACCAAAAGGAATAAGACAAATCAGCTAATAGCTAGCTGTAAAGCTCCCACTAAAATTGCAAAGTATCCTTTTGTCCTACCTTGTATGCAAGTTATTTTACCCATAAAAGCTATTAGTCTATTATTCAAATTTAATTTCCTGTCCCTTTTAATGGCTCCCTATCTTTTAGAGACCCCCACCCCCACATTTTTTTTTCAATTACAAATACATAAAATGTATTCATTTCCAAAAAGCAACACATTATATTTCTACTTCATATGAAAGGGGAGATCAACTTACATCTGTAGCTTGATCAGCTATTCCATCTATGTCAAAGAAAAGGGCCCCAGGAATGTGAGCAACCTGTTGCAATAGGTTTTCCACAATACACGAATCGACATGATGTAGACAAGTTGTAGAATAATAAATTAACAAGAAAGTATATCCCAGTCACAGAATATACCCTCTTCTGTTGAGAATTGGCGATGATTTCCAAACCTGATATTCTTGCATTGGATTCCTCTGCTCATCTGGCATGTACCACGATGCATCTAGCACCTGTGTAGAATAGACAAGAAAGCATTAGCATCCACATGGTTAGATTCCACATGAAGCCGTGCCATTCATATTTTCGTGCGTAGTATCAAACTGTCAGTGCTAATTACAGATTGGTAATCCATCATTCAACACCTAGAGCTAGAAGGCTTCAAATGTAACAAAACAAGAGGTTGAGAGTCACCAGTTTCAGGAGCAGAAAAATTGTTACTAGATATCATTCATATGCATGTATACATGTGATAACAGATTAATCCTGTTACTTCTCAAGAATGTTTTTAGTAGATAAGATTCGTAATGTAAAATTTATTATCCAAAATCTGATGATGCTAATAAATGTAGCACTTTTTCAGATGCTACTAGATAAACTTTAGGATTCTACCCTTTGATTAGTCATAGTATAAATGAAACTTTAGTAAGCAATCAGCACTGAGTATAAATTATTGTCAAAAAACCTATCAAAATTAAGATATGAATTGAGAAGGACTGAAGGAGTGTTGAAGGATTAGCTCTCAATATGATACTAAATTTTCCTTAAGATTATTTTTCTCTAGTTTTATTCTGAAGGTACGAGAGATATTTTTCTTCAGAAGTTCAAAGGTCTTCATAACGTATCTCTACCTCTGGGAGTTTATATTGAGGTGTTGTGGTTAATCTCTATTTTCTTAGATTTCATTGTTTATATATAAAAGTACTTGCTTCGGTACAAAGGACTGGAGTCTATTACCTTCATATTAGGATCCTTAAGCTTAGCATTGAGCCAATCCACAGAAACAACTGGATCATCCTTTGAAACAGATTGTGTTGAAGCCATAACATAAGCAACCCAACAAATATTTATTTATTTACTTTTTAGTGCTGTGTAGGCCGGGAGAGCCTGCAGATAAAGTAAAATTTCGGCCAAAAGAATAAATTAATACCAAAGAAAAACTTTAGGTCAATAAGACAAGTTAACAGAAGTTAATGAGTTCTAATTAACGAGATTCAAAAATGTTCAAGAGCTTAGCCAAAAGGTAAAGCTCTTAATATGACTCGTGTTATGAAATTCTTTCTTCAATGGATTCAATCAAAAGGGCATGCAAAGCGAACATTAATAGTTTATACTCAGTTGACTTTAGGGAACTTCAAACACAAAGGGATCAGATCTCCTGAGGTACCGTATACCTAATGATTTGGACAACCCTGTCCAATTTTTGGGACTCATAATACGCAGTAAAATTCAAAACTAATTACATTGCATCAAAACACATCACACAATTGAAAGTGGCTTTCAATGTGCTACAATGTCATAAACATTCTATTTAATGGTTTTATCATCACCTATGCTGGTTTCTTCTTTGCTATTTCATTGTGGTATGATGCAGCCAAACAGGTCATTTGGCAGTCGTTTTAAAAAATTCCTTGTCGTTTACAACTAAAGCATGACAGCATAGGAAATGCTATTTTCCTTGTCAAACTTTACTATAACAATTTTCTTGTCTAAGGGATTAGTTTCTACCACCATAGTTCGTCTAATTTGCATGCCTCTGCCACAAAGTTTCCATTATTTCACGAATTGCTATGCCATCTTTGAAACCGTCCTCTGGTTTGTTATCATCTGAAACAAGAGCACACCTGTCGCTTTATCTTCTTCAACCCA
Source organism: Chamaecrista fasciculata (assembly GCA_003254925.1). Lineage (NCBI taxonomy): Eukaryota > Viridiplantae > Streptophyta > Magnoliopsida > Fabales > Fabaceae > Chamaecrista > Chamaecrista fasciculata. The sequence goes on along the minus strand of QANZ01029508.1, from coordinate 24,674 downwards.
CCACTTCTCTGATGTAGTGTGGTCATGCGATGATGGACTTCTTGTGGTATAGCCTCCGAACCACCAGTCAACCGCAGGAACACACTAGTTCTTTTCTTCACATTATAATCTTCAGTTTCATGTTTCTTTGGTTTGGTCTTCTGATTTTCTTGCTCCATATGCTTTAGATCAAACTTCAAGCGAGAAAATACACTAGCTCTTCTTTTTGTGCAACTGTCAGAATACATAACCTTGGACGGCATTTTTTCTGAATCATAACTTCTTTCTTCAGTTTGGTTGTCGTCACTTGCATCTAACAAGAGAAGAGAAGTAACTGAAGATTCATCAGCTCTGTAGTATGAACTCCCATGAGAAGAAGGAAATGGAAGCTCCATGTTCATCTGGTTAAATCCTCCTCCACTGCTCAAAAAAGGCTCAAGTGGTAACTTAGGTACAGAGAAAACTGGTTCTGTGTAATCAACAATTTCCCCACACTCGATCTGTTTCTCACCAAAAAACTCATCGAAAGCTTCCTCGGTATCATAATGATCTGGTGAAGGCAAAGGTATAAAATCCTCGACATTTTCAAAGCAGTTATGAAAGTATTGTTCCTTCTTTTGCAATGTAACAAGTTCTTGTACCACAAAATTATTGGAAATCCCACCAGCCTCTTGGCTAGAAGCTAAATCATGATGAACCTCCAGAGGTGTTGAATAATGGAAACCCGGATGTTCAGGATCATAAGCATCATCCTTATGAAGGACGTTTTCAAATTTTCCAGAAGTATCATCTAAATCTCCAGAAGAGAATGAATGATGGCACCCAACTGCAGGAGAATTGTCTATGCCCTTGCTTTGATCCAAAAGTGGTCTTTTAAGCTTACGTGAAAATAACCGTAGAAGACTTTCAATCTGACATCAACACAGTAAGAAACACAAAACTATATATTATGTGGAAAATATTTACATACTAGTGATAACATATAATTTAGGGAATAGACTAAAGAGCATGCCTGATCCTTTGATAGGCCGAATTCAAATTTGTAGTCAGTAAAATAGTTATCTCTAATAGCACCACTAAACTCATCTTCAGCAAGAGGTTCACAATCCCACAATGTGGTAAATTCAACCTGGACAATACATAGACAGATAGCACAAAAAGAACAAAAACAGAAGAATCTACTTTTAAAATTAGTAAAAACAAGCCCATAAAGAAGATCTGTGCATGGCAACGCAGGTCATCTAAGTTTAATGAGTATTACCTGTGCGGGGAATCGCTTTCCCGATGAAGTATATGCCTCAGGATTAATATTCATTTTGCCATCTGAAGTTGCTTCAAAAACCCCATAAAGTTTTCTTTCCTCATATTCAAAGAGAAACAAAATCATTCCCTTCTTGACTCCTCTAACAAAATCAGATTGACCATATGGTAATCCAAAGAGTTTTTTCTCAAAGCATTCTTCGATAGTCATTCTATTTGACATGAAGATGGCACCACAATCAGGATAACTTCCAGACATCTGTTTTCTTCTGATTTTTTTCTGTAATTTAAAACGACATTACAGAGCGATAAGTTTATATTCTAACGCTCAATAATATAGTTAAAATGAAAGAGAAATTCCGCAGTAATTATCAAGGATCAACGAACTGAAGCTCATACTGCCTCCACAAAAGGATATATATATATATATATATATAGATTCTCAAATCTCAACACTATACACAATCTGTTACCATTTTGCTTTTTGGTGGTATCAAAGTAAACCAAACCAAGCATTATTCAAGAAGAGCAGCTGAAAATTTTTCTAACAAAGAACAAATCAATTTACGAGCGCAAATGGGAAAAAAAAATAAAGAAATCAAACATGGAAAACAAGAATCCAAAAGCGAGAGAAACAGATTTAATGTTGAATGACCCGCCATACCGTCATTTTGTGGCGTTTTTGAGTTTTGATATCTTCCCTTTCGTTTCTAGTTTCTTCTACATTTTCTTGGGAAGAATAACAGAAATGGAAGAGTGAGCTCACAATGATTCCGCTTCCGTCAAAGCGTTTGAGAGAGCGAAATCAATCAAAGAAGCACATATCGTACATGCATAATGCATTGCATATTTAGAAACAATCCGACGGCTCAGACTTGATGAGGGTGTGGATTCATTGGGCTATATCGTCAAATTAATTTTTTTTTTAATCAGAATTTCTCTAAAAAACAATTTCTTAAAATATGGGTTTAAATTAAGGATGGTAATGGGTGGGTATCCGCTTATTTTATCATTATTTGTATCTGTTCATTCTCTCTAATATCCGTATATTATCCTTGTCCGACAGGTACCCTACATATTCAAAATACCCTAAAATAATGGATATAGGATAGGATATCCTAATTCAAAAATCGGATATATTCGATATCTAAAACCTAATATTCGTTAATTAAAATAAATTAATTAAAAATATAATAATATATATATAATATAACAAAATATTTATATTATAAGGTATCGAATACCGGTATCTAACTATCCGTTCATTTTAGACGGATACCGGATAGTTGATTTTTTATTTTTCAATATTCGTACCCTAACCGATATCCGATATCCGACGAATATTGGATATTTTTTACGGGTGTATTCAGACGGATATCTTAAATATCCACCCAAATTGTCATCCCTAGTTTAAATGTTAAATATTTTATATTTTATCTGATATCTATCTATATATATATCTACACTATTACTTTATCAAAAATAATTAATTTAAAAATTAAAAAAATAAGAAATAAATATATATTTATATCTATATCTATATCTATATTATTATATATGTAGGACCCTGGTTGGTCAAAAATAATTAATTTAAAAATTAAAAATAAGAAATAAATATGTGAAATTTGGTAATTGACTAAGAGTATAGACACCGAGGGAGGGAAAGTAATAGATGAGTTTAATTTTCTACAATTTTAAATTAAAAAAATTACAAAAGAAAAATAAAAATTATTAAAATTAAATTTTTTTTAGAAAATATAATAAAATAATTTTTTTATTTTAAAATTATAAAAAATATAAAGTTTAAATTAATATTTGCATGCCCAAAATTTTTGCTCAGATCTCAATTTAGTCACATAATTTCTTTTTTGCAATTTTTGTTTCATATCTTTTGTTTAGGTTGTAAATTTGGTCTCATTTCATATCACTTTTGGTCTCATATTTTTTGATGAGGTTGTTAATCTCATATCTTTGTAAAAAAGTTTTATTGTCAGTCCCACCTGACCCAAAGATATGAGATTAATTTTGCACTTGACCCAAAGATATGGGACTAATTATGCAACCCGACCAAAAGACATAAGACCAATTCTACAACCTGACCAAAAGATATGAGACCAATTCTATGATTGGCCAAAGTCATATTTTGGTCTCTCAGTTATCAATGTTCCAAATTGGAACCTCAGTTATGCTCAATAATCCAAATTGGTCCTTCAGTTATGTTCAATGTTCCAAATTGGTCCCTTAGTTATTTTTCATTTCATATTGGTTCCTCAGTTATCTAAAACTTGGCACAGTTGGTTCCTCAAATATTTTCCATCCATTTTTTAGTTAAAAAAAAAGGGAAAATAAACTTTCATCCCCCAAAAGTTTATTTTTTATATTAAGGTCCTTTTTCTTCTAATAATAGGATCAAAACGTAAGAAAAAGAAATAAATTGAAATTTTAATGGAATTTACCCAAAAACACATCTTCTTCATCTTCCTCCTGTCTCCGTCCGTCTCTCTCTCTCTCATGTAAGAAATTTGGGGGTTTCATCTTCACTTGTTCAGTTCTCACCTTGCCACACCCACTTTCTTTGATGATGGTGGTGAGGACCTCTTTGTGCTTTTATGGCAGCAGTAGAGGCAAAGGGGGTGGATATGGCGGACGCTACAGTGGTGGAGATGGTGGTTATGGGTATGGCGGCGGAGGTATTGGGTGGAGAGGTGGAGGAGTCGAGTGTTACAATTGTGGTCGAATGGGTCATTTGGTGAGAGACTGTTATCAAGGTGCTACTGGTGGTGGAATCAGAGATGTGGCGACGACGGCGAAGGCTGCTTTCACTGCGGCGAGGAAGGCATTTTGTGAGGGAATGTCCCAATGTCAAGAAATGAACAAGTTGCGAGAGAGAGAAACATATACCTTTTATTCTATTATAAAAAGAAAAAGACTTTAATATAAAAAAAATAAAATTTTTGGGGATGAAAGTTTATTTTTCTTTTTATTTTAACAGAAAATTGGATGGAAAACGTTTGAGGGACCAACTATGTCAAGTTTTGGGTAACTGATGGACCAATTTGGAACATTGAGCATAACTGAGGGACCAAAATAGGACTTTTGCCTTCTATAATTTAACATAAAGATATGAGACCAAAAGTGCAACACGGGACCAAATATGCAATATAAGTAAAATATATGAAACCAAAAGTACAACAACAAAAATTATAAGACTAAATTGAGCTTTGAGCAAAAATAATGGACCAAAAGTGCACTTTTGCCAAGACTCTTTTTGTTAAGAATTTTATTTGAATTTTTTTTTATAATATTATAACTATTATTACATTTTATGTTGATTAAAATTAAAAGTTACTATTATTGTAATTAATAATAGATAAAAGAAATAATAAAAATATTTTTTTACATTTTTTTAATAAAAACTGTATCAACATGAATTATGTATATTAAATAAAAAATTTAAGAGTCTTTCGTCATCTTTTAAAATTCAAGCAGACTAAAGTTCAAAGAACTTCTTTATTTAGCCATATAATTATAATGATGTAAGATTGGTTCAAATCTAATCCAAGTTAAATTTAATCATTCCAATCTAAATTGATTGAAATTGACCAAAACTGATTATTTAATTGTTAAATTGGATGAAAAAAAAAATAAAAACCGATTGTTTTATTCGGTTGGTTTTGCAACAAAAAAAACTACCGAACTAAATTGAACTATATTAATATTTTTTAATTAAATATTATTTATATTATATTAAATAAATAAAAAATATCTTTATTTTTAAATTTAATTTCCTCATTTCTCATTTTTTCTTATTTAACCGTCACTTACACACTCAAAGCTTAGTCACTCTTTATTTCACACTTCATCCTTCATTTACCACTCCATCTTCAACTTCCATTTTTCCATCACAATTCATAGTTTTTTTTTAAAATTTATTGTATTTTTATTTATTTTTTAATTTTTTTTATAAATATATAGAAAACTGATCCAATCCAAACCGATTGAAGTCGATTTGAATTGGTTTAGTTGGCTCAAAATGAATAGATTGATTGAATGACTTTCAAGTTTCATCTAATCTGTTCGTTTCAGTTGAAAAAAATATCAAAACCGATCTAAACCAAGTTTGAACTCCCAAAATGTATAGGATTTAAAGATTCATTTGTTTTAGTCTTCTCTACTTATTACTTTGACTAAAAATAATAATATTTTGTTAAAAATTATAAAATATCTTTGAAATAAAAAATTAAAGAGAAATATTTACTATTTTAAAAATAATTAGTAATATTTTTATTTAAAAATTAAAAATAAATTATTTAATTAAATTAATGTAATCATTAGACAATAATCAAAATAAAATTTAGGTGATCATTTAAATGGTTTTGATTAAAAATAAAGATAATCAAAATTCTCAAATTGTGGAGGGTTAGTTTTTGGCTTGTCGGGTTGTGATACTTTGGACAACTAAAAAAGATAATCAAAATTTTAATCTTAAATAGTAAATATATTCATAAGAACGAAAAACTTAAAAATAAAAATAGGTTTGATACATTAAATGGGTTAATCTATGATGCAAAATTTGTTTTGGGACATGAAATACAATAGGTTCTAAGCCAATAAAATCATGACACATGGAAAGGTCATGTCATTCCATGCCCTTAAACAAACTTATAGTTTAACCCATATTAAACACTTTTGGAAACTAAATAGTAATACGTTCTAAAGTTGTATTTAAAAAAAAAATTAATTTGGGCAAAGAAGGATATACTTCGATTTATAGAATTAACAAATGGGTTAGACTATAATGCCAAGTTTGGTTTTTGATATGAGATGCAATGGGTCATGAGCCAATAAGATAATGATACGTGGAAGAGTTAGTTGTATGTAACTAGTCATGACTCCATACACAGTTTTGATTGGTTAAAAAAATTATTATTTTTATTATTATTTTTCAGTATTAAATTACATTAATGACTATAATTATATCACATCAGCAATTAGTATGTTAAGAATGGAACTTTGCAAACTAAAACTTAACAAATATATACTTCTCTCTTTTTTCTCTTTGGGATATGACACTTGTTTTGGACGTCCAGAATAAGCGTTAATGGGCCCTGTGGGTTTTGTGCTGAACACGAGGCCCACGGCCCAATTTCTGGGTTTTCTTGTGCCCGACGAATTCGCCCACAAAGTAAAGAGAAGAAAATTGCAGGATCTGAAGTTGAAGTTGAAGTTGAAGTTTGCTCGGGGTTGTGTACTGAACAAGAAATCGCAGTGACAAGAATTTCGATTGTTGTGCGCATTTTCCATTGCTAGAGTTAGATTCTTTCTGCGCATCACGGTAATCGTAAGTTGATCCGAGTAATGTGTATTAGTTCGCCATCGTTTTGTGCAGAAATCGTGGTTTTGTTTAAATGGATTTGACGGCGACTTTGAATGATTCTTTTGATTTCGTATTTAACTCCTAAAAATGGTGTATTCTGTATATTTTGCGTTTCTTTACGGCTTTGATAATTTTTAATTGAAGGTTTTTTAGCAGGCCCTTGTACAAAATCATGGGGGATAGTCAATATTCGTTCTCACTCACCACTTTTAGGTATGGCTACTTGTAAATTTCTGCTTATAGGATAATGCAAATGTATTTCTATTGTATCAACTTTTTTATTCTACGGTGTTCTTCAGCCCTTCTGGAAAGCTTGTTCAGATTGAACATGCTCTAACAGCCGTTGGGTCCGGACAAACATCTCTTGGGATTAAAGGTGAGTCTGAATCTGTCTAAAGATGTTTCGTATTCCTTCTATCTCAAGTCTTTATATTGTAAAGCACTGGTTCTTTTTAACTAGGAAGATTCTTGTCAGTAGCAGAAATCATTTACTGGAGATTGGTGGGGACTGATGAGAAGAGTGTTAAATGAATTGGATTTGGTTCTGAAGTTTGGTCATGATTGTATAATTGGAGCAAACTGTTGTTAACTTCTAAAGGTTTAGCGAAGTTTAGTGGTTTAGGTACTTGGTAGGAGTATGCTAACCTCTGCTAAAACAGTACTCATCTTCACTGTAGAAATCTGGGGATTAGTAAGTACAAGAAGAGGATATTGTTATATTTATGTATATATACATATATATATATATATATATATATATTCGTTCGTGGAAAATTATGATGGCCATTTCTTCAAGAATTCTTCTTAGTCCTTGCTTTTGATCAGGGATGAATTCATGTATCTGTCCTATTTTAAGTTTTTGGTCCTTTAAGGGATAAGGGAACCATCCTAACAGATACAAAGGGATTGGAGAGTAAATGTAATGATAGTTTTCTTTTCCTTATGATGTTTCTTCATTGCACCTTTGTTAATCAGGTACCGAATCCTTCTCATTTGTAATTTGTTTGACTTCTCTTTAATAATATTCTGTTGTTCAACCGGAAAGTGTGGTGAGATTTCTCTGTAGTTCTGGTTTCTATATATTTTTTTATTTTTGCAAAAATTTTTGTGATGATTCAAACATGCTTAAAGCTAGAGGACCACCATATAAATAAGGAAATTTATGTTATCTGAAAGCCACTGTGTTTCTTGTTCATCAGATAATTGGGATCTTTTTCATTTCATAGAACTCAATGTTTGATTCTTACATGATAAAGACTCCATTTTATTTTGAAACATCTTCTGTTTCTGTAATCTTTTCTCCTTACTTTCAGATTAAAGATTGTTGTAACTCTTAGATACTTTGGATATGTAATCTTTCTTCTATTTTTTGTTATTTACTTGTCTCTTTTGATTCTTGCAGCTTCTAATGGTGTTGTCATTGCAACTGAGAAAAAACTACCTTCTATATTGGTTGATGAAGCATCGGTGAGTTTTCATTTTGACCTAGCGATATCTGTCAATTGTTTGATAGTATGATATTTCTCATCTATTTGGTTTTACACTTTCTCTAAGATTATGCTTAGTGGAGTAATGGTAATATTACTTATTTTCATTCCAAGGATGTGTGGAAAAGTGGAACTATAGCCTTTGGACAATTCTATCTTTTTTCTAACATAAGATACTTCTGTTCAAGTTTTGAAATTTGCTTGTTTAGAAGCATTGAAGTTATTTTGTTCATGTCTCACCATTTATTGGAAATTGGACACATTCCATGTCTTTTTTTTTTTATTTGGTTGCAGGTCCAGAAAATTCAACTATTAACACCAAATATTGGTGTTGTTTACAGGTCCGTTTTGCAATACATCTCTGTATTATTTTGATTCAAATATTCATTAGAATCAATTAGCTTTGCATACCAAATAAGTGCCTTACATTTTTCATTATGGCATTGGATGATAACAAATTGAAATATATTAGTAAAAGTTAAAGGTGAAAGGTTGCATGACCCCTAAACAACTGAGATGTCAAAATGGAAGCCAAGGTTGCTGCATGAATGAAGTGAGGCAACTGTTTTTAAAAATTTAGATGTATCAACACAAATAGAAAAAGAGATGCTTACTTGATGACAATTTTTTGAAAGACTAAATGGATGAACAGGATATATTTCAATCAAAATTTAGTGTTGCCATTGGCATAATGAGCATCGTGCCAATATCTCCCAAATATGATGTGGTGGGAAGAGGGGTCACATGTACTGCAAAGTTGTCAGTTTTACGCTTAAAGATGTGTGTGGGTGTTGGACAGTTCAATTGTTTTATTTCTGAAGTTGAAGTATAATTTGATCATGACAAACTGCTCTCTGATTTTAGTGAACTATTGTATGACAGAAAATGCCAATCCATAAACTTGAGGACCTTGACTAAGGCATTGGCTTTTTTGTTGATTATTTGAGTTCTTATCTGAATTTGTAGCTAATTATCTAGTTTTATCCATTGTTTTTAAGTTAAATTATTTACCTTATCTTTATCTTTCTGCTGTAATTGTTCCCAGGTTTTAGGAATTAGATTATTTACCCTTCCTATTTTCTAGGGATTGTAGGGCAATTGTGTTGCCTTGGTCTTAATTTATGTCTCTATTCATGTTTCTATGGTTTTTTTGTTTGGTCTGAATAATTGCTTCACCAAATTATATGGTTTTCTTGGTTCTTTCTAGAGAGCAGTTTTGTATTGACTAAAAAACAAGATGAGCATCATTTCAGAAAGAGCATAAGTTGCTTTCTTTGTATTCTCAGTTGTCACACTTTAATAGTTAAAATACTAAAAAGTATAAAAATAACTTATTTCCCTAAGTTTGTTAGTTCTCCTGAATTATTCTTATTCTTGTCTCCTTAACATAAATTTTCTTTGTTGTTTAGTGGCATGGGTCCTGACTTCCGAGTTCTAGTTCGAAAAAGTAGGAAGCAGGCAGTGCAGTATCATCGGTTATATAAAGTACTGTTCATATTCATTTTATAGTTTGATATTTCATTCTCTTATGTCTGTTTTCTTGCACATGCATGACTTGGTCAGTTGGATTCAGTTATTTGTTCTAAGCTTTAATATTTGGAATCTTCTGTTGCACAGAATCTGGTTTATTAATTTTTTGTAACTGTGTGACACCCACCATTCCTTGTGCATATATAGTTGAGTGAACCTAAAGGAAGCAATAAAGTTCTAGAGACAATTTCACTACTTCATTGGATTCATCTGTAAAAGTAATACATGACTGAGATTGAGAAAATATGATGTCTAGTGCCAAGTGTCAACCTTTTGCAGTTCTCGGTCCTTTTTATTGGGGCGTGTTTGGGGGGGGGGGCTGGGATAAGGTATCTTTATAGACATTACCTCTATACAGTACCATAGAAGGGCCAACTAAACCTTCATCAAAGCTGTCCAATTTGTCTGCAGTTCTGCATATTAAACAATCTGACTCCCTTAAGAAGTTACGTAATAATGCAAAAGAGAAACCATATGCGTGAAGCTATATCATAAGTCATAACATGATCAAGGGGGAACATTGCTCTTGAAAATACACGCATTATGTTGTATTGTTTTGCGAAGATTAGAAAATAATGGAATTAGATATTAATGATAACATTTATAACAATTGGTAATACCTTTTGTTTTGAGTTTTTTCTGTTCACTTTTAGTATATCCTCCATAGATTTTTTCTGAAGTGTAGATTATATCTGATATGTTAATGGAAAATTACAGGAACCAATCCCCGTAACTCAGCTTGTGAGGGAAATTGCTGCTGTTATGCAGGAATTTACTCAGTCTGGGTAATTATCATTATTTTTTTCTTTTGTTCGTTAAGTATCTCCTTTCTTTTAATTGGTTTTTTCTGAAGGCAGATTTTAAATACTTCTTTAGAATCCAATGGAAATTAAATGCCTCAAAATATCCTCTTTAAATAGAATATAAACATGAACAATGGTGTTTGCACTAACTTGGTAGATCTTTATCATAGTGTAGATGAACTCTTAATATGACTTGGTCATCTCCACACCAACCCTGTACTCCACTTCTTGCAAATATATCAAGAAGAAAAATGCTAAATAAGATTTTGAACTTCAGATGTGCAACTAAGAAGGATCATGTGTTCTGGCCAAAAAAGAAGGATCATGTGTCTAATTTTTGTACAAGTAGAGGTACTTTTTCTTTCTTTTTTCCCCTTTATATTTTGAATTCTGATATTTTAATTTTTTTGTTGTTGACAGTGGTGTTAGGCCTTTTGGAGTATCTCTACTGGTTGCTGGGTTCGATGATAAAGGACCACAACTATATCAGGTATGCCGATACAAGTTATATCTAATAAGACCTGGAACTTTTGTTGCTACTACATTTAAGCCCTGGTAAATAAATATAGAAATCTTGATTTTATTGCTTTTTCTCACATCTGGCAGCTGATTTGTTACATGGTGAGTTTTGTTGGTCTGTTGTCATAAATCTAGAGCAATGCGCTTTAAATTAAGGAAGACAATGTAAACTATGGGAAGCTTATGATTTCATTATACATTACATTTTCTTTTTTCCGATTCAACTGATGTTTTCTGTGTCAGAAGAATCCTATTCTTTATTTACTTATGCTGTGTAAATATAAAGTGATTAGCCCTGGAGAATGGATTGAATGTTTTCTCTTTTCCTTCAACATTTTATGTTGGATGAGTTTTTTAGCTGGGATCTTTCTTCTTGCAATTGGAATTGTTTGAAATAAATCCTTTATACATACCAAAAGAAAAGGAACATTTAGACAATGCTGTTTGGTGCAATTTGTTTTTGCTGTAGGTGGATCCATCAGGCTCATATTTTTCTTGGAAAGCTTCTGCTATGGGGAAAAATGTTTCTAATGCCAAGACATTTCTTGAGAAGAGGTATGCTTCTCTTATCATTTTGATTACAAGCTAACAGCGCTGCAGGAAAATGTTTTTGCATCCATTGTGTTGTAAGTTGTCACCCTTTCACTTCAGTTAGACACAGTCACAAAAATGTTTCAATGCTAAACATATCAATGTCACAATGTGCAAGGAATTTTGTGACATAAATTGAAACGTTTTATAACAATGTCCATGCACTACTATAGTTGCAGCCAAATAAGAGGAAAGGAATGAGTCATAGACTTGTCATAGCATTTCCCTTTATTATTTCCTGAATTTCGGTGTCAAGAGATTGAAATTGAGTTGTACATTGAACTTGATGTTATTTCTGAATTAATTGCAGTTTAGTCTCTTTAGGCTTGAGAATGCATTAGATGTATCTGTAAATGATTTGGAGTAGCCAACCATGTCAGTGAAATTTCAGTCAAGAAACCTGCTTAGGGTCTAATTTTAGTCTTCCCTCTGATAAATACTGAGGTAGCACACATAGAGTGATAATATCTGATAAATAGTAATTTAAGTGTAGTTCTTTTTTCTGCTTCTAATTTACTGCATGCTTCGATTCAGTAAGTTTTGAATTTACTTGGATGACTTATCCTTTGTGATAAAAATTATAAAATGTTTCTTTGTTTTACAAGAGTCACTAAACATTCTTACTTCTTTTTTTCTTCCGATAATTTCAACAGTTGATCGTTTCTCATAATGCAGGTACACAGAAGATATGGAGCTTGATGATGCTGTACACACAGCTATATTGACGCTGAAGGAAGGGTAGGAGAATTCTATTATATAAGAGAACATTAAATACAACCTTCATGAAGAAAAATATCTGATTATCATTATCTGCAGAGAATTCCAGAAGCCATTCAAATTTTTTAAAACAATTTATTGTTTTCTGTTTGTAGGGAGTGTTGACTGTTACGTTGTCCCCCATTGACATTTCTCTTCATTTCGTTTCTAAACATTGTCTGCTATACTGTATTTCGACATTTATCCGGATGCCTTTTGCTATCATACAATTTATCTATTGCTTGTGCTGTGTAGATTTGAAGGACAAATCTCAGGAAAAAATATTGAAATTGGCATAATCGGCGCAGACAAAAATTTCAGGTGCGTCTCTCTACTTTCTCCCTAAATATAATAGCTTAGAGTCAATAGTGTAATGCTGATTTCTTACTTGTTAAAAAAGATGAGGCATGTACTTGAGACACTTTACATTTTCTATCAATGAAATTTTAAAGGCACCACGCTCTTATTACTGCTTGTGGTGACGAGACAGCTTAGTCTTGATCATAACACCAATAAAGGAAAAGAAAAGAAAATTAGAAAGTGATGCACATTGTAGTGAATTGTTCCCTCTCATTCTCAGTTTCTTTAACATGATGACCTATTAATTAGCATGCATGCCCATTATGTTGCAGGGTATTGACACCAGCAGAAATTGATGACTATTTGGGTGAAGTAGAATAAACTGCAAAGGAAGAAGCCTTGTTGTTCTGCAAGATAATGTTTGTTTAAAAGTTTAATTTAGTTTTAAAAAAATTAAATGCAGGTGGATTTGTGAGCTAGTTTCATCAGACAACCTTACTTGAAGTCCTTCAATGACCATATATCAATTTCTCAAAAAAACAAACTTGGTTTGTTTTAAAAGAGCATGACATTATAATGACTTTTAAATTTATTTTTATTATTTTCTCCCGACCTCATATGCTTATTTTCTCCTAACGGGCACGTAAATATGTATGTAAAATAAATATTGGACTAAATTGTTAACTTAGTAAAGAAAGAGAGACCAAATAGTAAATTTTCTCTTATTTTTAATTTCATAGACTATAGTTTTAAACATGGACGACCAGAAAGGGGTGGAGCCATATAATATAAGATATAATATATATATATATATATATATATTGGTTTTGAGATCATTTTTTTTAATTAATTTCTAACAAATTTGCGTTGGGTATACATTGAATGGTTGCAAGTTTTTGAACTGATATCTGAACTAACTAATGAAAGAGTCTTGTATGAGAATCTCAAAGCAAGTATAATGATTATGGAATGTAATCGCTTTAGAGGGTCAAATTTTCCAAATAATAATACCTGTGATATATTACGAAGCACCAGAAAATGGTACTGGGACTTGATGAAATTACTGATTCCTCACTGCAATTTACTCGATCTCATGGTCTGTTAATTATGAAAAAGTATAATATGCACTATTAAATTTACACAAAGCAAGTCAGGATATTTATCGCTGAAAACAATAATTAATTTTCTTTGTTGCGAATACCTCACTTGAAAATAAACTGTTGGCTATATATATATTTTTAATTATAATGTGAAGATAATAATTGAAAGATATTATATCAACTAAGTCATTGTCTAATTAATTATTGGGATTCTTGATATGATTTGTGAGATTTTTTTAATGATTGCATTAATTTTTACATTAGTGTTTTATCACCGGACATGTAAATGATTTCCTTGTGGATTTACACAGAAACAATGTCTTTTGTGGTCGACAATTTTAGCTAATTAACAGCCTAGCTAATTTTGTTTAGTGACTTATAAATAGAGATTCATCATTTTATTGATGACCAAATATCACATCGTGTGGGACCAATGTCTTTCAATTACCACTTTTTTTCGGCAAATAATCACAAACTGTAATTGTTCTGTACTTATAATAAAGACTGCAGTTAGTCAATTAATGAGATCTCTTAAAAAATTCTAATCACAATCTTAGACTAATATTTTTTTTCTAATCTCATAGATTAACTTTTATTATAAAAAAAAATCATTATTAGATTTTTTACTATTTTTTCTCAATGTAGTGACTAATAAATTCATTTCTTATCAATTTCAACATCTCCGTCAATTTTTTTTTTACAAAAAAAAATTGATTATATAGTGATTAATAATAGCACATCGTCAATTACAGAATCGTACCAGCAAATAAATTTATCATGACATTAATGTTATTAAAGAATAGACAAATGAATTAAAATCAATAAAAATATATATATAAAGAACTAAATTGATTAAACAATAATTAATAAGTAAATAACAAAAACTACTCCAATGTTTTATATGGTTAAACACAATTAAACACTTTTATTCTCAATCTAAAATAATGATGTTTCAAGTTATATCTTTAAGGGAAAATACTTGGTGGCGCTTTAACGTTTGGGGTCAATTTTAGTTATAGCCCCAACGTTTGTTTTGTGTCGGTTATACCCTCAACGTTTTATATTGTTGTCAATTATACCCTAACCTTAATTTTTTTAGGCCAAAGTCCTATTTTGATCCCTTAAGTTTACAAAAATTCCGTTTTGGTCCCTCAAGTTTTCGGCAAATTTTTCGGTGAGATACACAGTGGCCCTGACGATTATGAAAACTCTTAATCCAAGGTTTTTTTGACCTTCTGAGTTCAATGACAGCCTCTATTTTGTGAAAAAATGACCGCAAATATGATTTTCGACGATTGTGTAATTTTTCAACGACTATGTAATTTTTTTGGCGGCTTGCCAATCATTTTTCTTTTTTGCAAAATGGAGGCCGTCATTGAACTCAGGAGGTCAAAAAACCTTGGATTAGGAGTTTTCATAGTTGTCAGGGCCGCCGTGTATCTCGCCGGAAAGTTCGCCAGAGACTTGAGGGACCAAAACGGAACTTTGAGCAAACTTGAGGGACCAAAATAGGACTTTGACCCAAAAAAATTGAGGTTAAGGTATAATAAGTGTTGTCAGAACCGGACCGGACCGGACAGTCCGACCGGTCTGACCGCCAACCAAATGTGAAAGCGAGTGGGTTCGACAAAAAAAAAACCAAATTGTCGGTTGGACCGGACAAAACTGGCGAACCGGGTCGAACCGGCGGTCCAACTATTTTTTTTTGTTTTTTTTTTAAATCTCAATTTTTTTTGGCTTATGCTCTCTATTCATTTTCTTATTTGGTCCTCTTCCTCTATTTTGTATTGAACTTGAAATTTGAGGGTCGAAATGTTAAATTTAATTAACTATTATGAATTTACGACTTATTAGATCTTGTTTAAAATACATTTAGTCCATTCACTTGCTTAAAAAAATGCATTTAATCTATAATCTTTAGTAGTGGACAGAAAAATTATATTATTTAGATGAAAAAATGTATTTAGTAATAAATTAAATGCATCTTTTAAACCACAAACAAAAAATATATAGTATTTATATTTAATATATTAAAAATAATTATTTATTAAGTCATCCGGTTCGACTGATGGTTCAACCAATTAAACCTATCAGACCGTGAACCGAATGCTTGTCCGAGTCTCTATCCGGTTCGGTTTTGACAACACTGGGTATAATTGACAACAATGTGAAACGTTGGGGGCAAAACTGAAACTAGAGCCGTCAAAGTGGGTCAACCCGGCTCACACGAGTTGGCCCACCACGGGTTACGGGTTATACGGGTTGGCTCACCCGAGCTAGAATATTTGGTGAGCCAGGATTTTGCCAACCTGGCTCACCAAGCTGGTGAGCCGGATTGGCTCACTTAACCCACTAAAATTTTTATTAGCTCACCAACCATGGCTCACGGGTTAGGTGAGTCAACCCACGCGGGCTAAAATTATTGGTGAGCCAGGATTTCATCAACCCGGCTCACCTTTTTGGTGGGTTAAACGGGTCCATCCCGTGAGTTAGAACTCGTTTTAACGACTCTAACTAAAACTAACCCCAAACGTTAACGGCACCTATACGTCTTTTAACACTCTTTAAATAGTATATGTAGAGATTCCGGAAACATTGCATCCATAAAGAAATTCTTTTTTCTAAGATCATCTATAAGGATTGCTGGCTTGCAAGTTGAGACTTGTGACCTGGCATTGATTTGAATAATTAATTTGTTTTATAATTAATCACTCACATAATCATTTGATCTTGATCAAATGTTGTTTTCTCACTAATTGCGTAGTTTCAATTAATTTTTCATTTTTTATGCATCAAATTAATAATTAAAAATTAGGTAAAACAACACCATTTGAAACAGAACAATTCCTAAACAAATTCAAATTATTAATTATCAGTCATATGACTTATTTATATCACACCAATTAATTTACTACGTGATCACAACTTGCATTATTTTAATTTTTAATTGAAAGAAAATTATTAAAAATCTTTTTTATTCAAAGCCATTGTTGATTTTTACTTTTTTATAAAAACTAATCTTTGATGACAAAATGGGTGGTAAATCCCAACTAAGGTAAAACTATAATGACACTAGCTTTTTTGGTTGTCTAGTCGCCATTGAGGTTTTATCTATAATTGATTGGAATTCGATTGTGCATTTAATTATGTTAAAAATAATCAACAAAAATAGTGACATTCATAAGATTTTAAATTTTAAATTTTGCTTAAATTATCCTAAATAAACTAGTTTTAATAAAAATGAGACTTATTGTATATATATTGAACACTTTACTTCTAAGATTTGTAAAGCCAAAATCAAAGGATGAAGTTCACTCGTCACCCCTTTGATTAATGACATTAATACTTAACCCCAATTTAATTAGCACTTGCTATGCCTCCTTCACATACACCACTTGTCTTGTCACTTTCAAATGTAATAATTACAATTACTTAATTAATTACTCAGAAATTTAATTATTATTGCTATCTCTAGTTGATCTTGTATAATGCATCAGAACCACACCCATTTAATTTAATTTCTCTCCCAATTATATTTTTGTGTTTTTCTTTGACTTTAGTGGTTATGAATTACTCCATATATCTATAGTCAGTCATACACATAGATGAGTCAAATCAGAAAATCATTGATTGGCTTGTTCTAAATATGGTAGACTCCTTAAGTGAAAATTGTACTATCAAGGCTGTTCTCAATATTCTTCAAATTTGGTGAGAAAATGAAAGAGAAAATGTCACACTAATGGTTGTAATTAAGTAGAGAATATCACCTACCTACCCACCCACTTGCAAAGTGTTTGATAGTTGTTTACCAACAAATTCTATATAATATTTGTTCATAATTTAATACTATTCAAAGGCAATCACAATTTATGAAATGACATAAATTAATTGTACGTACATATATGTTTATAGAACTATATGTATGGTTAACTATATTCTATTTAACCATCGTACATCAGAAATTAAAATTTGTCAAAAATCATTAGAGAAATATGCACTAAGTAAAATCACAAAGTGATTTCTATATTAAAAATCACTTGGACTTGATCTTAATTATAATCTCACTAATTAAGAAATTAAATTAGCTATACCACTAATTTTAATGGATCAAAGACCAGAAATCTCCAACCAAGAAGACCATGATGTTTCAGGAAAAGCCATGTTTGGATCATCAATAATACTCTGATCTAATTCCTCTGTAGTTTCTCCTAATCCAAGCTCATTCTCCAAATCATTGAACCATTTCTTCTTTTCATCATCATCATCTTTTCTGAGATTATTGTCTGAGATTTTGACATCATTTGATTGGATCAAGCATTCTGGGCTGTCTAGGATGTTCCAAATATCACAGTGATCTGATGACTCCATTGGTATTTCAAGCAGAAAATTATCATCATCATCATCAAGCAGCACAGATGATTCCACATTAATGGGTTGTTCTGGTTTTGAGAGATTTGATGGTGAAAGATCATCATCGGTGGAAGAAAATGAAGAAATCATTGGTGATTGATCTTTTGGATCCTCTGGTTCATTAATGGAGACTTGTAATTTCTGTGAGGAAGATGATGAATCAGAGGAGATAGTAGTAGTAATGGATGATTCATCATTATCTGCATTAATAGTGATGTTATTATTATTAGAGAATTTTGATGATGATGATTTAGGCTTTAATCTTTTCTTCAAGTGAGTGTTCCAAACATTCTTAATCTCATTGTCTGTTCTTCCAGGCAAATGCGATGCAATCTTTGACCACCTGAAACCATACATATATATTTAAAATTGATGTTAGATATATTATGTAACATGTTTAATAGCAGAATTAATTAGTTTAATTCAATTATAAGGATTAAGAATCAAATAATAATAATATAATTAATTACTTGTTTCCCATTGCCTCATGTAGCCTTATTATGGTTTCCTCTTCCTCTGTAGTAAAATTTCCTCTTTTCACATCAGGTCTCAAGTAGTTTATCCATCTTAAACGACAACTTTTTCCACATCGTACAAGTCCTGAAATATAAAATTGAAATTATTGGTTAAGAATTAATAATACTCTGTATCGTAATGAAACCTTAAAAGAAACAAAAAAGAAAATCATTGATATTGGCAGAGTTAAAACAGTGGGTTTGTTAGTTTAGATAAGGAAAATGAAAAAAGCAAAGCAGTTTACAAATGAATCTGTGTTAATTTTTTTTTCAAGAGGAACTGGATTGGGATAAATTTTTTTTTAATCGACATAATGATGGCAGAGAAATAATTAAGAGAATTGACTTATGTAAATATATATTATATATAATGTTATGGTAATTTTCCATATATATGTAGGGAGTGATATTGAAGCTGGTTGGGTAGGTCGACATGCAGCATCAGAAATAGGAAACACAAACATATATATAAATATAATTTTATGATAATTTTCCATATATATATATACATATATATGATGTATTTGATCATATGGGGTCTAACATTCCGAATTTTGGTATAAGCAGGACCCACAATTTGACCCAACAAATATGTATATATATATGTATATATATATATATATATATATATTTGATGAAAACGTATCAAAATTTTCTTGCCACAAGGCAGCCAACTTTTTTAAAATTATACAAATAAATAATAAAAAGCCATGACCACCTGTTTCTACCAAACCAGTCTTTGATTTGCTTTTTGAATAGTGAATGCATCAAACCAATTTAAAAATAAGGTTTAATTCACCATTAGCACGGCATTTGCAGAGAGAAACCCAAGAACCGACACAAATTGCTTCATTATATTACAATTTAGAATTTAATTAATATTGTGTCAGTGCGTGTATAATACAAATTAAATGTCATGTCCTTATATATATAATAAATCTCAATGCTAATCTTGAAATGAATTTTTAAATCAAATACATATAGATTTGTATAGAAACGTACATTTTCTGATAAACATGGAATGACAGTGACAAAATCATAATAATAATGGTGATAAATCCGAAATATATGTATATATTATGACACAAGAAAATAAAAATATTAATAGTGTGTTTAGATATGGTAAATTTAGGTAGAAAAATAATTTTTAGAGATAATTGAATTACTTCTCTTTTTTTTTTTAATAATTTTGATATATTTGAATAAATAATTACCTCTAAAAATTACATTCCCTCCTAACTTTACCTTATCTAAATATACCATAAAGATTCAATTATGATTAACTTGAATTAAACAAGAAGACACCAACTCTGAAAAAAATTACAGATTTTTACCACACATTAAAGAAGAAGATGGACGGTATATATATATAGATAGATAGATAGATAATACCACAAATGATTAAAATATGTTAATATCAATATAATACAATTAATTAGAGCAAATGCAAGTAGAATGAAAAAGTAAAGAGAGATATGGTTCAAAGAAATCAAACTGGAAATCTCCTTCAATTCGGTGTCATGATACATATAGAGAGAGAGAGAGAGAAAGAGATGATGATGATGTGTATATAGATATGTAGATATATAGATATAAAACCTGCAAGTTTAGGAAGGGCTCTCCAATTATCATGGCCATGATGGTGAATGAAGGTGATGAGCTTAAGATCTTCTTCAGGACTCCATGGTCCTCTCTTCACTTTGCTCTTATCACAGCATGGTGCTCTTCCTTTCCCCATTAATTATATATTCTTTAATTTGATATAATAATATCATCAAACTCTACAACTCTATATATAAGATTGATTGATTATTCATATCATATATATATATATATACAGATGAGAGTGCAGTTGTAGTAGTGAGACAAAGTGATGAGAAGGAAAAGGAATGGTATATAGTGACTTAATGAGTCCAAATATGAAGCCACAAAGTAAGACAGTATGTGCAATAAATAGAAGGCTATCCAACCCAAGATTACGTAATTAATTCATTTACCATTCATTCCCTCCATTTAATCTAATATTATATATATATCTGTATTCTCATTTATGATTTATGATCATTTTCCTTTTAGTTTCTCCTGCTTTTGAAAAACTTCCTCTCCATTTAGATTTTTTTATTTAATTATTACTAGTTTTTTAGGTTTGTTACCATACTGGTCAGACTACCAACAGTTATGGTGGGGATTCAACATCTGAGCCAAATAGCCAACCATTTATGAATTATATTTATATTATTGACATCATTATTATATTTTTCTCTGGCATTTATTATATTTTTCTCTGTGTATGATGTAACCTTCGCCAGTTAGCTTTTATGTAATATATTAATTATATTTAAATTGTTTTTCCCTTCTTAATTAATAATTAACTAGCTAGCTTCAAAAGTAATACTGTGATTTGCCTAATAATTTTGAAGATTTTTTTATCATTATTATTAAGATTGCTTTATCCTGATTCCCCACTTGTCGGCCAATCCATACCATATTTCTATATGTATCACTTTTGGCAAGAAAAACATGTGGATATATCTTCTTGTACTTGGGCCCAACAAAAAAAATCTTCTTGTACTTCTATAGACACATCAAGAGAGAAATCTCAAAAATTTTATTTCCTCTTCTTCTCCTTTTCTTCTTTTAACTTATGAATTTTGTATTTATTGTTTGTGATTCATATATATATATATATATATATATATGAATAAGAACAAGTTATTAAAACCGGACCGGTCATTGAACCGGTCGAAAGAGAGGTTCAAGGTTCAATGATTCAACCGGGGTCGGACCGTTGACAAATAAATAAATTTAAAATAATAAGAAAACTTATATATAATAAAATTTTAATTCAAATATTTATAATTAGGTTACAAAATACAATTATAACATTAATATATTAATACAATTTTCATAAATTAACATGAATTAATATAGAGATAATCAATTTTTATAATGTTCATCAATATAATATCATCAAGTGACATTTTTTTATCACTTTCTCTATCAAATTTTGGTTCATAATCAACATTCTCTAAGATTTGACCCATAATTATAAAAAAAAGACCAAAAAAATCAAAAAAAAAAATAATAATAATAAATCAGGACCGGTTCAACCGGTTTGCCTCCGGTTCAGACGAGCTTCACCGGTTCCCTCCGGTTCTCTGTTTGGCCGGTTATTAAGACGACTCGAACCGACCTAATGGTCGGTTCGCGATTCAACCGGTCCGGTCCAGTTTTAATAACCCTCAATAAGAATATTACATATTGGAATCCATCAGTTTTTGGGCCATATGGTGCGCTTACCTTTAATTATGTATATATGAAATAATTTAAAAAAACATTGATAATTAATTAATTAATATAAGGTTAATTTTTATACAGAATAAATAGTGTACGATAGTTGTTTATTGATGTAACTCAATGCAAACGAGTGATCATAACGTTAGGACTGAATCTAGTTACTTAAGCTATCAATGTTTAAATAACAAGCAAAGTTAATAATTAAAAACTTATTATATATACAGAGAAATAACTCAATTGTATCCTCTTCGAACAATTACATGCAGACAAAGTTTTATTTCCATTTAGGTTCTTAGAGATGGTTTTACAACTGGAATAAGAGGTGAAAGAAAATCCGCCTCGTTACTATGAGATTTGGTTAACCATTCTCGTGATGCTATATGTCATTTGGAAGCTTCATAATGAGAAGATTTTGAAGGGTGCCAGGGTGTCGCCAATAGCAAATATCAGGATCATTAACTCTTCTGTCTCTTACTATTTTATTATGTTTAGCTGTAATTTATCTAATTCTGAACCTTTTATGATGAGGTTAGAGACTTAAAGGCTAATTGTTTCGTCAAATACGGACGGAGACAAAGTTAATCGTAGGCCCACTACAATGGGTAACTTGTGTAACTTGCCCCCATGTCTCTAGCTTATTGTCCTTTTTAGTGTTTTCTTATGTTGTCATTGTTTTTTATGTTATAAAAAAAATGTTGACAAATTCTTAATTTGTCACTTTATATTTTAATAAGTATATTATGAAATAACAATGAAACTTAACTTGAATAAGAGTACTAACGAAAGTTATTGATAGAACCCAGGTTAGCAAAATCAAGGAGGGAAAAAGACTGATGAAATTTTAGTACTTTGACATAGTTAAAATGATTAAATTTAGATTACTGAGAGGATATAACAACAAAACTAATTGATTGGGGAGTCAATTATAATTAACTGAAATTTTTTTCAGAATAGAAAAAAGAAATCCAATCAGAATAAGCAAACATATCATCGTAGAGAAGTGCAATTTTCTTCAAACAATTTTGAGAAAATGTACCTTTTAATACTTTGAAAATTGAACATTTCAATTATTTAGTTTTTAAATATTATAAATATATTATTTAGTATCCGAAAAGTTTTAAATTTTTTTCTCATTAAATTTTGAAACATAATAAATATTTATTATGTTTTATGTCATGTTTTATTTGAGACTTTTAGTTAAATTTTATATCTTGATTTATTTATTTTTGCTCAAAATTGATTCTTTTTTGCTCAAATTGTATATCTTGATATGATCTTATGTCTTTTGAAAGAAAAATAAATAAATAAAGTGTATATTTATGGATGATTAAAATAATACTCATATTCAATAAGTATATACCTTAAAATTTTAAATTTTAGATTTGGGTTCGGAGACAATTAAGAAACTACATAACTTATAAGGCTGTAATCTTTTTTTTTTTTTTTTTGCCCGAAGGCTGTAACCTACTTAATTATCGCAATATGTAAATAATGATGTTACGAAATAACGAGGGTTACTCCGATGACGGAATGGGGATGAACTTGTAAAAAAGACATCGTGAAGGTTGGTCCCCGCCTATCACTTCGATGCCCAAGTTAATAAGAGTTATATGATAGAAAGTGTAATATCAGAGAGTTTGAGATATTATTTATTTTATATACAAAAAATATAAGTATATAGATGTGGAGAGAATATTATTTAAATAAAATTCCTAAGACATTTTAGTATAGTATTCTTCCATAATTAGTTTAGGAGTAAACTACCAAATTAGTCCCTGGATTATTGGCTCGCTGAGAGATTGGTCCTTAAATTTAGAAAATTGACAAATAGGTCTTCAAATTTTTCTAATGAGTCAAATAGGTCCCCGAATTTTTCTAACGTTAGTCAAATAGGTCCCCGAATAACATGCACAAAAGGACCTATTTGAAAAATGTTAGAAAAACTCGGGGACCTATTTGACTCGTTAGAAAAATTCGGGGACCTATTTGTCAATTTCCTAAATTCGGGGACCAATCTGACAGCGAGTCAATAATCTAGGGACCAATTTAGTAGTTTACTCATTAGTTTAGCCTAGTTATGACTTGTCTTATGATCCTGAATATATATTCTTTTTTTAGTCTTAAAGGTCTCAACTCAAGTTTTTTTTTTTCCTAAATTTGTACTCTATTTTTGAACTTCAAAGGCTACAATTTTTTTTTCTTTTTAACTTTTTTTTGTATAAACCAAAGGTATCTATCGTCGGAAACAGTGACTAATCCCTCAGTTATGGCTACATAATACTTTTCATACTCAAATGTGGGATTCGAACCTCGACCACTTGATTAAGAGACCAAGTGAGGAATCATTAGGCCACACTCTTGTGATTTTTACCTTAAATATTTGTTTAGACTATGACATTATTAAACTCTGATATCATGTTGAGACTTGATACCTGAGGAGCTAATATATATAGTTCATTATTACAATGATTTATAAAAGAAGTAAATCACCAAATAAACCTCATTAATTTTGAGTGCAATTATAATTAATTAATGATCATAGGGTTTAGGGATGACAATTTATTAAAATAGTTTGTGCATTCGTTCATATCCGTCTGAAAAAATTATCAAATATTCGTCGGATATCAAATATGACAAAGATAGTAAAATTTAAATAATATTCAGATATCGGTCAATACAAATATTGTCTTTGGATATCTTATATTCATTCGAAAGAAACAGATAATTAAGATATTTAATATCTAATATCT